>DWEI01000171.1:0-26135 GCA_018245875.1 Mysoria ambigua | reverse complement strand
TAGTGGGACGTAAACGTAACCGGTGAAACGTGGGAGTGTTCTGCATTCCTCTGCCTACCTCTTGGGGGATTACAGGCGTGAAGTTACGTTACAAGTAGTGGTGCAAGATATCTATCAACACTAAAACGTGCAGCGTTCGCCACGGGACAGTCGCACAGAATGTTCGAGAAGACGGATGTGCGAACTACCTTCTGGCAACATTAATCTTTGACGGCACAACGTAATCGTGGCGAGTCCCGCGGGAATAGCGGGCGCGGCGTCGCCGCGGTCACGAACCGCTCTAAACGCACGCTCCAAACCTAAACGATGCCACCATGTCCCTCGGCAACGGACACTCGTATTATGTGTGCCCTTTGCATACGAGCAGCTCTGTGTGAACGGTTACCGGGTTCGCCTATGCGCATTTTAAGCGATATTATTAATAGTGAAATTAATTTAGAATATATTCCCCTGTTGCTTTCTTTTGTCACATAAAATTACGTCAATGCATTTTGTGATGTCAAAACAAGGTCGTGAAGTACTAACATTGATGTTATATAAATTGTATAATATATACGAAATATGTATATATTGTTAATATATTAATATATAATACCTCATATTGTTTAACAGGACTCATATAGAAATAAATATTGTTTTTAAAACTTGTATATTCAGTTTAAGACGTTAACAGTAAAGAAGAGAGTCTATCGCCTGCTTGTGCTATGAATGTCTACGTTCTAGAATGTTCCGCAACAAACCTGCAAGCCTCTGGCACGTGTCGCATTACGTTATTACTTGAATTCATTACGAAATAATAATAGTAAAGGCAAATAATCAAGCGGAATAATATGGCGCGATGAATTATTATACAACTTAAGGTTTAATATGACACGAATTTTATGAGACATGTGATGTGTGACACCACATAAATTACATTTTCTGACGTGAACGACGTAATATCTAATCTATATAAGAAAAAATGATAAATTATACGGACACCAAAGTAGCAAAGGGATATACGGCGTAGCGATCGAAGGTGCAAGGTGAAATTATATAAAAATGAAATAAGGCAATAAAACGAGTGACGTCGAAAATTTCGAGGTAAATGACTAGAATGATTGATGTTCATGAATTTACATTGCACTGTGTCCAAAACGACAAAATTGAAAGGTCATTTTTCAGAGCCCAAAGCCGGCCGCGGCCGTTCGATCGACAACAAAATGAAAAAGTAAAAGTTCGAAATAGCCAACGTGGAAATTAAAACCGAGATAATGGCGAGACATCATTAGCCCCCGAACAAAAAGGCTAACGTATCAACCAAAAGTCTGCACGTTATATTGTGATTTTACTTCAAGATACTTCCTCTTAAGGAAACGTTGTAGGTAGCTATATTTTAAAACTAGACTGCCTTTTTGGTCGAGTGGTTGCATGAGTGACTGCTAACCAATTTTTCTGTTAGATCCTAACTTGCATTGGTTATCCTGTTGTAATTTCTACTATTGTCTACGAATGTGGATTTATGCCCGGTATATGGCAATGGACTCACCGCCTACTCTACAGTAGCAAACGTAACCGGTAAAACGTGGGAGTGTACTGCACTCCTGTGCTTACCTCTTCGGCGACTACAGACGCCATGTTACATCCTATTTTATGGTCAAGAGTGATTGCTGATCATGTAAAAATAAACCCACCTCTTCGTACATAATGATATTGATCTCGCAATGTACATAAGTTCTATGTACATACGTTTTAAATATAATACGGCCTTAATGTAATGATCATTAGTCAAACTTATGTTACAACAAACGTACAATGCTTTATATTAATCTAGTAGCGAACCACAATCAATTATCGAAACTTGACTAATCGACGACCCGGCTAAACCGACGCTCTGTCATTTCTCTTCCTTTAATCGATTATTTCAAACATGAACTATAGGGGGTCCAATAGCGCGAGACGACTTACGTGTACGCTTTTTCAACATAAATCTCTCGTTTTTTGTACCAACTGGTTGCCGGCGACGTGAATAAAAATACGTATTGTTCGTTGTATTCGGGAGAAGTTTGTGTTACTTGTTAGAATGTTAATTCGTGTTGCTTTTATACAATTAGAAACGACAAAAGCCACGTCCGTGTAAGATTTTCGCTTCACGTAAATTGATACATCGGATGAGAATTTGTACTGTGATACTAATAAAATGCCGCAATGTTTACGAGCGGTCCCACATATTCTCATGCATTCTTGTTTTTTTGAACAATAAATTTTATTAACACGTCTCAATTTATTCCGTCGACAAACGGGACGGTACCGTCAGCGTTAATTGCTGCTTCTCTTACGTTGCACGTCGTAGGCGTCTTGAGTTGCGCTACGTTTGCTTCTTAGCACGGCACCCCTCATCTGCGCACGAAGAAAAGATTGAGTCATCATAACAAAAGCGCAGCTTCTCGCGGCCGAGGGCAGGGAACTCTACAATCGGCCTGTTCTTATCTGTGACGGCTCCGACCATTGTGGGCCGAATTCTTCGTGCCACGGAGTACGAATGACGAAATGGTGCTGGTTTAAATCTTTTACTCCCTGTTTCTTTGTTGACTTGTCGAGTTTCGTTCGAACGGCTTTTTGTAACCGTCCACCGGTCGCGTCCGTGAAGCTGGCATCTTACCATAAATCTTATCTAATAAATCTCATCGAGCGAGAATTAAACTAACCTTCGTCTAAGGTCAACGATTTAACTCTTTGACAGAACCGTGTCAATTTTTATAAACGAACCTAGTGTCGATTACACAAGTCCTCCTTATCAAAGTATACCGAGATGGGGATGTGCTTATTCTCATAACAAGTTTTATTGATACTAAAGTTCTAAGCCATGTAAAATCTGAAAACTGTAAGTGCATAAATTACCTAATGGTTAGGTGATTGAAATTACGTTTATATAAAATGACCGAAGGCACATTTCGTCGTGTCGGCCGTCAGAGAAGACGACGCAGCCACACATACGTCCAGGCGGCCGTTTGCGGGCTGCATTTTTAGAATTATTAATTTGGTTCGTGTTCTTGTACTGTGTTAAAGTGGACGATTTTGTGGCAAAGTTATAAATAAAACATAACCCGTCCTGCCGTCGCTCGCTTTTATAGAAGTCGATGCTTACCTAAATACGTTACAGTAACAATAGTACGTTTTTCTCTCGGACGCTTCAAATTGTTTCGACAAATGTTTGATGTGATTATTTGTCGAGGTCGACGTTGACCGCTTTCGCATACAAAAGACATTTTTGATGACGTCATTTGCATAATTTTTCTATTTGTATAATTCACTCGATATGATTTCATAAGTTAATATGTTTTAACAATAAATATTAAAGACTCGTAAAAATACGTCAAAGTAATCAACCAGTACTTCGTATAATTGCAATTGGTGAATATTTCCGTCTTGTCCGCAGGTCGAGGTCTTGATTTTGGATAAAAACGACAGCCCTCCCGAGTTTAAGAATATACCAGCGGCCTACTTCGCGTCTGAAGACCTGTCGCCAGGACAGCTGATAGCCACTATAACTGCCGAAGATCCAGACACTATTGGTACCACAACGTACAGCATCCAGTCTGATGAGTCCACGCCGTTCACACTAGACTCCCAGACCGGAGCACTCACGTTGGCAGAACCTTTGGACAGAGAGACCGTCTCGGAGTTCCAGGTCACCGTCCGAGCTCACGACGGTGTTCAGTTCACAGATGTCACAGTTACTATACAAGTAAGTGATTATGTACTTTAATAAACTCATATGTAAAACAATCTGTCTGGCTGCTCGTGGTCTGTGCAGCTGACAACGTTATTAACCCATTTCATTCCGATAGGAGCGAGTGTGGAGGTAAATTACAAAAACAAGATAATTAAGAACAATTTTAGGAAGTGTTCACAACTCATACCGGCTGCCTTTTACGCTTTGAGCGTGCGGTGGATTCCTTAAATAAGTTTATCACAACAAAAAAATCATTATGCGTAGACGATATTTTTAAACGATGTCCGTTTATGTTGGCATCAGAACTCCTCTCAAATAACATATGTAGCGGTGCTGTCAAATTTGATGGCGGAGCGCGCCCGGACCAGTATTTTATCACGCACACAACCGCCCGCGCCATGTGTGTTGTTTGTTTGAGTCATTTGTCGGTACACACAATTGTTTACACGTTTACTTAGTCCACCGCGGCTGACGGTGTGCTGCTTCGTTAACAGGTGTGATTCTTTAATAGAATTACAATGAGATAGCTAACATTGCACCCACAAATGTTCACAAAAATTGAGAGACGTAATCGACACTTCATTTTAACGTTGAGCATTGAGAATATTTTTAGTCGATATCAAGAGCAAAGTGTGGATAGATGTAACGGCATTGATGTCAGATTATTGCGATAAAGTTCAATGAGTAATGTAAGGTTTATTACAAATGCATTAGTAAATTAAAGTGCTTTCTAGAAACAGAGATTGAACGACCTCAATTGCAAGTTTTTATTCATGATTGTACTAATTGAGTGTTATGAAGGTTGGATATATACAATTGATCATTATTAATTATAATTGGTCGTTATCTGTAGATTCGCTCACGTATAAAATTGTACCCGTTCATGACGTTGTTCATGACGACGATAATGAAGATTTCCATAATTCCTTGTTGAATATTTAATATCTATTTAACTATTTTTCAGCTCTGTGCCATGCCATGTCCCTTTTACTGTGTCGGCAGTACTTTTTACTTACTTGTGCCTCGAAATAATATAAAAATAACAACAACGCTAGAAAGCTTGTGTTATGGTAACAGTCCGGTTACCATAATGCATGCAATAATAATAATTTTCATAACATATGAAATTTTTAAAATTTAGATCTTCTAGAAGTGGCTGGGAGTCTGGATATATGTAATAGGCTCACCACATACACCATAGGGGCACATAAATCTAACTGCTGGAACGTAGGAGTGCGCTGCAATCCTTTGCCTGCCTCTTCGGCGATGACAGTCGTGGCGTTACGTTATAAAAGTGATGTGAAAATTCTGTCAAGTTTACTGCGATTGATTAAATGCGACTCAACTTGCAGGTGACGGACACGAACGACAATCCGCCCGTGTTCAGAGAGAGCGCGTACTCGTTCGCCGTGCCCGAGAACGCGGCGCGCGGCTCCGCGGTGGGCGCCGTCGCCGCCAGCGACCTGGACGCGGGCCGCAACGCGCTGATCTCGTACACCGTCGTCTCCGACTGGGCCAACGACGTCTTCGCTCTCAACCCGCAGACGGGGGTGTTCACTCTGACGGCGCGGCTGGATTACGAAGAGGTGAGTAGATCTCCTGGCGAGGCAGTCGGGTGCTGAGTTATTTTTGTCTGCCACCGCGCATTGGCACAGCGTGACAGTTGGTTGTACACTCCTCATTGTAGGAGGAAACTTGCGTAAACAATAGATGTTGGTGGTGATGATAATTCAGAAGGCTCCTGAGCCCTGACTAGGGGGAGTCCTGACTAAGGGGAGGGACTTAGAGAGGCCTGTGTTCAAGATCATTTACTTTAGCGTATTTTCACTAGAATATACGGAGTATCGTTCTTGATCTCTTTAGTATTGTATAAACTCCGATAAATCATTATATCTTTAAATTTATCTTCATGTACACAAAGTACATTAAAATAAAAAAAAAACAATTGTCATTCATTTATATTCTTCACAGTCCGTCAACTGTCATCTTACGGTGCATGGAATACTCTCATGCCACTAATATTTATTATGACTTTGAACATTTAAAGTTGGAAATATTAAATATATATATATACTTCGTCTAATGACAATCAATCAAATAAAATTATACACAGTACATCGGTATAGAAATAGCCATCTAGTAACTCATTTATGAATATAATATAAATATTAAATACTCCAATTGAGTAAAAATTCAAATCGTCGAGCGTTTATCTACGATAATCGATATTTATTTGCACGAAATCATAATCCAGTGTTTCGTATTGTGATGTGGTGTAGAGCGTCGGAGCGATTAGCCCATCGGGTCGGCCCCGCCTGAAGGAAGACGTCCGTACATGGGCACTTGAGCCCACGTCCAATGCGCGTCCCCCCGCGCGCCGGCCACGTCGCGGCTGATACAATTATCTTAACACAGATCTAGAGGCAGGGCGATGACCGCTCAAGTTGTTCTAGTGCACAACGCCACGCTACAAAAGTTGTTGTAAAACTGAGCACAATCCACCACGTACATGCTGATTTTTGATGCGGTTTTTCTGTTAAATGTTTGACACAAATTAATAACTAAAGTATGACAATCGACATAACAGGTGAAACGTGGGTGTATATATAGTATATACAGGGATAGGCAGTAGCCTATCCCTGTATATACTATATATACACTCGTAAAATTATATTATAAAAATGATTTTTTAAATAACATGAAATGTTACTGTGTATGAGATATTATTCACTGTTATCATCTATACAAATAAATGAAATTGAAGTGTCTGTTTGTAATATTGGAAACACCGCTCCTTAGTAACTGCATATGGATGTATACACGTACATAAGTATATACCATAATAACATTTTTTTTTCAATTTTTGTCTGTTTGTTCTCGCTAATCTCTGAAACGGCTGAACCGACTTTGATGGGACTTTCATTGGCAGATAGCTAATGTATTAAGAAGTAACTAAGGCTACTTTTATTTCATGACTAGTTGTGCTCGCCGGAAACACTTTGTGACACACTGATTTCCATGCGGGCGAAGCCGCGAGCACATCTTGTTTATTATAAATCTCATGCTTTTAATAATAACGGAGTTTCAAAACTATGGGCTCTGCTTACCCCTTAAGGAACCTGGCCTGTTACAACTGTAATAGTATAAAATGCATTGGAGGAGCTTTAAGTTTAAGGAGCTAAGTTTAAGTTTGTTATTTTATGTTCTATAATAATAAATATCTTTCAAGCTTGAATTTCAAGCCACTTAGCATGAGATTAACTATATGCCTGTTTGCTAAATATAAAAAAACACGTCTCTTTCATATGTCAACATTTGACAATTATAAACAAATTAATTTTTTTTTTGTTTATCCTCCTAATATATATCCGACGTTACTCAGATACATAGGTACGAGTAGCAGTCGTAGCGACTTCGAATAGCGCATCTCGTACACGCTCAACGTTTAAAACTGAAAAACGGTGGGACAATTACCGCTTTTATAAAACATAATTTGAGTCACTTACCCGAATGCCTTTTGGGCGTAAAAATAAGATACGGATAAGTTGAATTTATTACGAGCCACGTAAAATATTGCATGTTGTAGTCAAAGCGCGCAATTCAGGGACGAAGGACGACTTTGCCCCTGAGCGGGCGCATTATACAGCTCTGTGGATGGATAATCGTCGCGCCGTAGCTTTTTATACCGCCGATGTAAACCAGGCCTCGTGGACAAATTAATTAAATAGAAGGTTGTGCCGCGCTTGTATTGAATATGATAATTTTATGAAAACTAAAACTGCAGCTATTATGGTACAACCGTAAGTGATAAAATGCAATTAGTTTCATCAATACATATACTAGTATGTATTATGACGAGTGAACAAAAAGTATATTTCATAAGCATATAGATTTTTGGTATTTGTCGCTCTGCCTATGTCGTGAGAGACCTGGCTTGATAATATTAATAATAATATTAGTTTTATCAATATATATGTAGTATAAAACGGGGTTAAATATTTCTTATTTTTTGTAAAAATACTTGTCCCCTATAATATAAATGTTTCGACTAGCTTAAAAGTGTAAAGTCGACACCTATACAGTGCATTTTGTTAAACATTAAAGTAACAGTTCACAGCAATGAATCAGTTAACGAATTCTGTAACATTTTTTTAGTCTCAATGAAACAGCAAAAAGCCATGCAGTTCTCTATAAATTAAGTTGTCTTCGTTGTCCATATACATCACTATGCAATTCCCAAGAGGTCTTAAGACGTAGTGATCTGTCATAGTTAGTAATTACCTCTTAGGACAAGTTATGAACGTCTCATATCTCTCCCCTCGACTATTCTCCACAAATTGTTTTTGTTATTCCGCTATCAATCTCCGCCGAAATGAATAAAATGGTGGTTTTAAATTTTTACAGTATTTATAATGACAGAAGTTTATTTTTAGCCACTAAGGTAAGGTATTCATAGTAATTTTATATTAGTCACGGTGAAAATCTTCAACTTCTAAGAATATTACTATTATTATTATATGGTCACGCAGGCTCCCTTATGGAATAGGCAGAGGGCGGTGATAATCAATTCTTCTAGTATTTAAATTCAGATCATAACAAATCCATATGAGCAAATTTTTAATACTTAAGTATATACGTGTTATATCGTCGCGCCAAACTGATTATTGATTTCGCAATTCACATTATTTTTCCTGTAAAAAAATCATTAGTAGGGATAAATATATGTTGATTTTCTTTTCATTGGCAATATGTATGTTTAAAACGAAATAAAATGCACAGTTATATTGTGAAATTACGTAAAATTTACTCAGCCTTTACTTTATGTTTTTATATACAGCAGTGTACCTATGTTTCGAAGTGAGAGACGCCTGGCATTAGGTGTTAAACTGGCTTCATTAAAACCTGTTGCTGTAGGGTTATAACGGTGTAGCTTATGTGGAATGACAATAATTTGTGAAATGATAATAAATACTTTTTTTATTAAAAGAAAAAAAACTGTTATTACACGCATCAGTGTTTTTGTCAATTGTCGTCTTCCAAGGCACTGGTGTTTCTGGTGTTTATGTTATTTTTCAAATATGTATTTGAGAACACACTAGTTTCCGACAAGTTAAGTATCAAAAGTGTGGGTTGGTTGGCCAATAATAACACTGTATTATATTATAACTGTTTATATTTCACTATGGATCTGGGCAGCGTAAGAACTCAGACCTTCAAATTATTTTAAATGAACGTCCCTGCATTATAAATACAAAATACATATCCACATACAAAATGTTGAGTTATTATAAGCAGTCAATATAGTATCTACTTAATTAATGAACAATAATTTGTATTCATGAATAATAATAATAATTTATGTAGTTATGATCAACTTAAATGATTTATTAATATATATAATTATTCAACTATTGGCAGTGTTGCCAGTGGTATTTAACATAAGTGATGTTTAAAGTTAATAAACGAACGGCGGCACTTGTGACAATGGCCATTTTTATTCTCGCGGACCGCGAGAGCCGAGAGCTCATTTAACAAGTTGGCGTTGCGCGTTCGATCGTAACTTGCTTATTGTAATACTCATCAATGCTACAGAAAATGACAAACAAGTCGTTAACGGCGCACGGGCATAAACCAGCGGTGGTTTTGTTGTGTACTTGCTAAGACAAAACTTAAAGTTTTATGTCCATTCAGGGGTACAGATCTCTATCTCTTTACGCATTCAACATCTTTTTTGCGTTCTCGACTGTTCCTTGTGAAAGGCGGCCCGCAAGAACTTAGTTGCGCGTTCCGATAGCACAATGTCCGGTACACACGGTAGGAATATACTCTGTTTAAATACAAACTGAGTGCACTTAAAGGAGAATAAATGACCGGTTGTTATTCTACATGCGTCATTTCAGTTGTGATGACGAATTACAACAGATAGATGTCAATAATATGTTTTATAAATATATATAGTTAGCTTTTTTTAAAAAAAAAACACCCAACTTTTAACAATTGGATTATAATGTACAAAGTATTACGTCAGGTTGGAAACGATTTCACGAAAAACAATTTATTTTCTTAGATTATCATTTACCATAGAAAACGTTACATAGTCCTGAGAAAACTAAGTTTCTTCACACAAATATAAGATACAGTTAGGTAAGAAAACGTCCCTGAAAGTAGGCAAGAGTCGAGTCACATCCGAGTCGCGGCTCGGCATCTCATCAAGTCAGCCGGCCCCGCTAATTAGGAAAAACAATTCGCTGTACATCGGCCTCGTCGACCGCCCGCCAATTCCGCGTACCCCGCTAGAGAGTTGCTAATTTCGTCCCGGTACAGTTTTTTTGCGCCGCTCATCATATTCGGCATTTGCCCACTCGATCCGCCATCGAAATTAAGGCCCGAACAATGTCAGACAAAGCGGCCGTCCGCAAAACATCCGCGGGCCGGATTCCGCGACCGCTGCGCCTTTTTTAAACCGCCATCTCGCTCCGCCGTCCGCGAGTGAGGGAGCTTGTCATAGCTGGACGGCCGGGCGGCTGGACGGCCCGCCTGCCCTATTATATGAAAAATCTGAATGCCAGCGTCGCTCTCTAAAATGTTGCCATTGTGCGCTGTAATTGAGAGTGGAAAGTTTCATTGTAATGTAACATCTTCGTCTTATTTCTGCTCTGAGGAATCTGCATTTTATGGGTGGCGTTATATAAAAGAAAATGTCATTCGTATCTTTTTATATAACATTGAACAATGAATATTGTTTATTAGTCCGTATTAGGGCAATTAATTTAATATGTACACATTAAACTTAAGGTGATTTTATATGCGCCTTTGAAAGTAGGTACTGCGGTTATTTTATAAAATATTTAATAAATACATGAAATATTAATTTCCGTTAATGCCGTTAATAATGAATAATATAAATAAAATATATAATGTTAGTGATTCATATTGTTATTATTATAGGTACTCACTTAAGATTATGTAGATATTAGATTTGTTTATGTACCTACTCATATATTCCTATTTCCGTCCAGCAGTGGACGGGACTACGCTGATGATGATGATTGCCAAATTTCTAGACAATTAACAACTTTTTGCCTTGACCGCTTCCAGACCCAACATTACATCCTGGTAGCGCAGGCGCAGGACAGCGGCCACCCGGCGCTCTCGGGGACGGTCACGGTGTACGTGAACGTGGTCGACCTCAACGATAACGCGCCCATCTTCGACCCGATGAGCTTCTCCAATGAAATCCTGGAGGACGTCCCGGTCGGCTCCCAAGTGGTCACCATTAGCGCTACCGACATGGATTCAGGTATGCTCTTTCGCATCGTACATCGTAATCACGAGCATCTGCTGAACGCATTTATTTAATTGGTTTCCTGAATACCACTTTTACGAAGAGAACATACCAACCGAACAAGCTATGCTGATCTGGGACATAATAACATAGTTTTACAGATTGAATAACAGAGTGATTGTGTGGCTAATCTCCTTAGCCACATAATCAATGTACGAACAGACATAATGATTATCATAAATAATATTGATTACTGATACTAAACAAACTGAACTACCTTTTTTTCAGGTTTGAACGGAAAACTTACGTACAGCATCACAGCCGGCGATGATAATCACGATTTTAAAATTTCAACAAACGGTACAATAGTCACGGCAAAATCACTTGACAGAGAATCAATACCGATATACAACTTGATCGTGACTGCCAGGGACTTGGCTCAGCCGCCCGAACCACAGCTGTCGTCCACCGTTCAGGTAAAAGAGGCAATTCACAATAACATATTTTAAATTTTTCCCCGGTTCGATTCCCGGGTCGGATAATACTAATTCTTATAATTTAGATCTTCTAGTAATGGTTCGGAGTCTGGATATGTGCCCGGTGTATGGCTATAGGATCACGTCCACCACTCCATAGTGGGACGTAAACGTAACTAGTAAAACGCGGGAATGTTCTGCATTCCTCGGCCTTCCTCCACGGGTATTACAGGCGTTATGTTACGTTCTAGTATAATATTCACAATCTGTTATTTTTGCTGTCAATACTCAATTAACACAATGTGTAATATTTTTATATCAAAGCAAACTAAACTGTTGAAAACTACTCTCTCTCCTGCAACGTATATTTTGTTTGTTACAGGTTGCTATCCAACTCAAAGACGTGAATGATATGGCACCTGAGTTCATTACACCTAATACCACATCAGTATCTGAAAATATCCCTCTTAATACTGTTGTTATGACCGTAAAAGCTATTGACAAAGATGAGGGGAGAAATGGATATGTCGAGTACTTTATGACACCAGATACTGAAGTCAATGGTTATTTCTCACTTGGAAATGTTGATGGGATATTACGAGCAACTGGAAAACTAGATCGAGAATTAAAATCTAGCTACACTATAGTGATCACAGCCAAAGATAGAGGCGATCCACCTAATGTTACAAAAACTAAAATTAGCATCAAAATTTTAGATGAGAATGACAATAGTCCTGTATTTGATCCTAAGCAATATAGTGCGTCAGTTCCGGAAAATGCAAGCATTGGCGCAAGTGTTTTACAGGTTTGATTAATATTTTTTCGGGTTTCAATTGAAAGAAACTTTCTTGATATGTTAAAACCAACCAATTTAATTTTAAAATATAATTTGGTGGATGTAAAAGATGGATTTAAATTAAAAAATATTTTCACGTTAAATCATTTATATAAAATTGATGTACTATGACTTATTTAATACTAAAATTGCAGGTTTCAGCAACAGACATAGATGAAGGTGTAAATGGAAGGGTACGATATTCAATTGCCTCTGGTGACGATAATCGCGATTTTAGTATAAGTGAAGATACTGGTATAGTTAGAGTAGCTAAAAACCTCAACTTCGAAAGGAAATCTCGTTACGTACTTATCATAAGAGCTGAAGATTGTGCTAGAGACGATATTAGATTTGATACGGCTGAATTATCTATTTCGATTCAAGATATAAACGATAATCCGCCCACGTTCTTAGATTCACCATACTTAGCCTACGTTATGGAGAATGTTATTCCACCTAACGGTGGTTATATAATAACAATCCACGCCTATGATGCTGACTCACCTCCATTTAACAATCAAGTACGGTATTTTATAAAGGAAGGCGATGCAGACCTTTTTAAAATAAATGCTTCATCTGGACAAATTTCTTTACTGAGAACATTAGATAGAGAAGCTCAAGATGAATACACCTTATCCCTGGTAGCCATGGATACCGGTAAGCTTTATATGTTTCTCTATTTATAATAAAATTTAGGCCTAAATGTTTTTCATTAATAAATTTAATTTAATTTCTTTTCATTTATATTTCTTTAAGGATCGCCACCGTTAACAGGATCGGGTACTGTTAAAATTATTGTCCAGGACATAAATGATAATAGTCCAGACTTTGAAAGACAAAGTTATAAAACGACAGTAGCAGAAAACCTACCATCAGGAACTGTGTTATTGAATCCAAAGGCCGTGGATAAAGATGTTGGAAATAATGCTAAGATAAGATATAGCCTACTTGGTGATAAATCTGAAAGATTTCAAATAGATCCATTAACAGGAGTTATTGCTACAAATGCTACACTAGACAGAGAAGAATGGGACGTGTATTATTTAATAGTTATGGCGCAGGATTCATCAACTACTGATCCTCGAACTGCAACTGCTAATGTGACTATTGTCGTAGAAGATGAGAATGATAACACTCCCACATTTTCTCAAACAGAATACGAAGTTTATATTTCAGAACGCACTATGCCAGGGGATTTTATTTTTGGAGCTAAGGCAAAAGATAATGATATCAGTCAAAACAAGAAAATATTGTATGACCTCAAAGGTGAACACCAGGAATTATTTACAATAAACGAAAAAACCGGTGTCATAAAAGCTAAAGAAAATTTAATGAATCATAGAGACAAAAACAAAACCTCATTCAGTTTGTTAATAATAGCTTCTGATTGTGGCGTTATTTCTAGGCAAGCCACAGCAGAATTAAATCTCATACCTAAATCTGGAAAGAATTTCCCAAAGTTTAGTGTAACAAATAAATTAACATTTACTTTTTCCGAAGATACACCTGAAGGAGTTTTAGTTACAAGATTATCTGCATCGTCTCCTAAAAAAGGGCCTAGTGGGTTGTTACAATATTCTGTAGCTGGTGGAAATGTTGGCGATGCTTTGCGTGTGGAGCCTATGAGTGGCGAAGTATTTATAACTGGTAAAGGACTAGATTATGAAACTATGCCGCTATATGAAGTTTGGTTTGAAGTAAAAGATTCTGATAATCCTCCATTAAAATCGTTCATTGAGATAGAGATAAAAGTAACAGATGCTAATGATAATGCACCTATCATCGATAAATTATTATATAACGCTACTGTACCGGAAGAAGAATCCATGTCGCAACTAGTTGTTAAAATTGATGCACATGATGATGATTCTAACGAAAATGGAAGAATATCTTTTAAACTTGTCAATGATTATGAAGAAACATTTAAAATTGATTCAGAAAATGGCGAAATTTATACAAATATTGCTTTAGACAGGGAATCAATTCCGTTTTATGAATTACTGGTAGAAGCAGTTGACCACGGTGTACCTCAGCTAGTAGGAACGTCCACTGTTCTTGTCACAGTTTTGGATAAGAATGACAATCCACCTAGATTCACCAGACTTTTTAGTGTTAACGTAACTGAGAATGCAGATATTGGATCTTTTGTCATAAAAGTCACAAGTTCAGATTTAGATACTGGTCCAAACGCTAATGCTACTTATAGTTTTGTAGAAAATCCCGGTGAAAAATTTGTAATAGATCCAGTAAGTGGAAATGTAACAGTTGTACGACCCTTAGATCGGGAAATTCAAGATGAATATATCCTTAAAGTTGCAGCAAAAGATGGAGCGTGGAGATCAGAAACTCCTTTGACTATTACGATACAAGACCAGAATGATAACGCACCTGAATTTGAATATTCATTTTACAGTTTCAATTTCCCTGAATTGCAAAACAAAAACAGTTTCGTAGGCCAAGTTATAGCTACCGATAAAGATAAACAGGGACCTAATTCTATAATATCCTATTCTCTCCAGCAAACTTCAGATTTGTTTTCAATTGATCCCGCTACTGGAGAAATATCAAGTAAGTTTATGATGAATTATAAGAGAACTTCTATAAATTCATCACCCGAGAATACGTACTCTGTTACTGTCGTAGCAACAGATAACGGGAAACCACCAATGTCATCTGAATGTCTGGTCACTATCAACGTTGTAGATGCAAA
Organism: Mysoria ambigua; assembly: GCA_018245875.1. Lineage (NCBI taxonomy): Eukaryota > Metazoa > Arthropoda > Insecta > Lepidoptera > Hesperiidae > Mysoria > Mysoria ambigua. The sequence continues at coordinate 11,114 of DWEI01000171.1, read as the reverse complement.
TAACAATAAACCCAAATTTATTGAGCATGAAAAATTGGTACCAGTTCCACAAGACGCCATCCTCGGAGAAAAGATTGTACAGCTTAAAGCTGAAGACAATTTAGATTTTGGAATAAACGCTGAAATAGAATATTTGGTTTCCGGCGGTAACGGCACAGCCTACTTCGTAATTGATAGAATAAACGGATGGATTACAGTAAGCAAGCAATTTTATTTTGTAGGAAAATACTATGAATTGAAAATTAAAGCTATAGATCGCGGTGTCCCGCAACAATGGGATGAGACAGTAATTACATTCGTCGTTACTGGTGACAATATTCATAGTCCTAAATTTACTGCGTTAAGTTACCAAGTAATTGTACCTGAAAATGAGCCCGTGGGAGCATCAATATTAACTTTGAAAGCAAATGATGAAGATGAAGGTCCTAATGGTATAGTAAGATATGAGATTTCTTCTGGAAATGCTGGCAAAGAATTTCATGTTCATCCTATAACAGGTACTATAAGTATATTGCGTCCTCTTGACTATGACGAAGTACAAGAATATCGTCTCAATATAACAGCAAAAGATCTTGGATTTAAATCGAAGGAAACAACTGCCACTGTTACAATTATACTTACTGACATAAACGATAATGCTCCCCTATTTAATCAAAGTATGTATACTGCGTCTTTGCCAGAAAATTCACCAATTAATAGTTTCATCTTTAAAGTGCAGGCACTCGATATAGATTCTCCAAAGAATTCGATTATAAAATATTACATACGTAATGAAATGTCATCATTGTTTTACATTGATATTAACACTGGGAAAATATTCTCTAAAGAAGTTTTCGACTACGAGGAAAAGACTGAATATAAATTAAAAATAGTTGCAGAAAATCCAGATTCTGTAATGCATAGTACGACTGAAGTCATCGTCCATATAACTGGTGTCAATGAATTTTATCCAAAGTTTACACAACCTGTCTTTCATTTTGATGTCTCTGAATCTGCTGATGTTGGAACAAATGTTGGAGTCATTCAAGCAAGTGATCAAGACAGCGGTGACGATGGCATTATTTATTACTTGTTTGTAGGTTCAAGCAATGATAAAGGCTTTAATATTAATGCACAAACGGGTGTTATTCGAGTAGCAAGATATTTGGATAGAGAAACACAAAACAGGGTGGTATTAACCGTTTTAGCAAAAAATTCAGGCGGCATACATGGAAATGATACTGATGAAGCTCAAGTTATTATATCTATACAAGATGGAAACGATCCTCCAGAATTCTTGCGACATTATTACGAAGCTACAATTTCTGAAGGAGCGAATATTGGACAACGCGTTATTCAAGTAAAGGCTGTAGATAAAGATGTTAGACCTCAAAATAATCAATTCAGTTATTCAATAATAGGAGGAAATATAGATCAACATTTTAAAATCGATCCTCAAACGGGTGATATTGAAATTACTCGTCAACTTGATAGAGAGTTAATATCAATGTATTCTTTAACTGTTGGCGCTATTGATACCGGAGTTCCACCGCAGACTGGTACGGCAACAGTCAAAATAACGTTAACAGATATTAATGACAACGGTCCAGTTTTTGATGTTACTAACTTCGATGGTGCTGTTTATGAAAATGAACCACCTAATACAAGTATTACAACACTGACAGCTAAAGATCCAGATTTACCACCGAATGGTGCACCCTTTTCATATGCTATAGTTGGTGGTAAACACCAGCCTTACGTAAAGGTACATAGACATACTGGGGTACTCTTAACAACTAGAAAAATTGATAGAGAGCAAACCCCGAATTTGGAAGTAATAATTCAGATTGAAGATAGTGGTTCACCTGTAATGACTTCTAATTACACCATCTTAATAAAAGTATTAGACAGGAATGATAATGCTCCTACGTCTCGATCTGCTCATGTACTTGTCTATGCATTTAACAATAAAATACCAAGTGGAAAAATTGCAGATGTAAAACCCAATGATCCCGATATTATAGGAGATTATCAATGTAAAATTATTAAAGAATCCACATCTGAAAACACTCTTGTATTACTGAGTATTAGAAAAGGCTGTGATCTTTATACAAATGCTATTAGACCAGGGCAAGGTTATTCATTCTCAGTGTCTGGAAATGATGGTATACATCGTGATGTTTTGTCGTCAATAAGTGTTGAATATTTTTCTTTTGATAATAGAACTGTAGAGCATTCTATAACCATGAGAGTAATGAACATGACCGCAACAGATTTTCTTAAAGATTATTATCGTATATTGCTGGAAATATTAAAAGTTGGATTGAGAAATAAAGAATACATTTATTTATACAGCATAAATGAATCAGAAGAAAATTTGGACCTGACAATAGCAATTAAAGGAAATAATTCAGTGTGGAAAAAAGAAAACACAGAAAGTCATATAAGATCTAAGGAATTCGAAATCACCAAAGTTTTGAAAAGCCCTATTGTTGTATCTTATTACCCATGCACTGTTCATAAATGCCAAAATGATGGGGTTTGTACAGATGCCATTAAAGTTTTGGATGATACCAAGATAACAGAAAGCTCCACACTAATACTTACATCTCCACTCGTTAAACATGAGTACACTTGTCATTGCACAGACCGTTTTATGGGTAATGACTGTGAAATGCGCCAAGATCCTTGCTCGCCAAATCCTTGTCACTTCGGTGGTCAATGCAGAAAACAAGGTTATGATTTTGTTTGTACATGTCCAGCGCGGCGCGAGGGCAAAACTTGTGATCTAGAAAGAGATGACGTTTGTAGTAGTAATCCATGTAAAAATGGTGGGTCGTGTAAAGAAAGTTCAGATAGAAACTCATTCTTTTGTTTATGCCGACCAGGTTATCGTGGCAACCAATGTGAGGCCCTGGTCGATTCTTGCAGACCTAATCCTTGTATGCATGGAGGTATATGTATCAGCTTAAAACCAGGTTATAAATGCAGTTGTACCAACGGCCGTTATGGCACGCACTGTGAAAGTTCAACATTTGGCTTTAATGAATTATCTTACATGCAATTCCCAGCACTAGACGCTTCCACTAATGATATTACTATAATATTCGCAACAACAAAACCGGACGCTCTGCTACTCTATAACTATGGTGCCCAAACAGGTGGAAGATCAGATTTCATAGCTATTGAGCTTCTTGGAGGCAAACCTGTATTTTCTTTTGGAGGAGCAAGAACATCGATAACATCTGTCAGTATAGTAGAAAATGATAAAAATCTTGCAGACGGACGCTGGTACAAGCTTACAGCTACAAGAAATGGGCGTGTCATTTCGCTTAGTGTTACTTCTTGCACAGATCATGGCGATGTTTGCATGGAGTGTGAACCAGGAGATGATTCTTGCTATGACGACGATACTGGGCAAGCCGGGTACGTTCATAACTACTGTATATAAATTATAAACATTATGTAGCATTAAGTAGTAATAGACGTACTCATGAGTAGGCTGAGGAATGTAGTACACTCCTACGTTTCGACAGTTATGTTAACATCCCATTATGGCATAGAATATTCATCATTGCCATAATCCGGTCACCTGTCCAGAATCCAAGCCCTTATTAGAAAACTTTAGAAAAATTCTATATCACCCAACCTGGGATTTGAACCAGGAATATCGTTCGGCAGTCGCGCTTGCAACCGACACGATCAACGAGGCGGTCTGTATATAGAGACAGTATATACATTGTTCAATTAACAAATGTACCATTCTCTATAAATTATTCATTTTCGGTAAAAAAATATTTATCATCAGCTTACAATCGTGTGTTTTTTCGTTACAGAACACTCAACTTCAATAATGAACCTCTTCTCATTGGCGGCTTGCACAAAGCAGATCCAGTGTTGGAGCGCCCAGGTCAAATTCACTCGGATGACTTTGTGGGATGCATGCATAGTATATCCATTAATGGTCGTTTGCTAAATTTGACTAACCCTATACAAGCTCGGGGTGTTGAACCTAACTGTGACAGATCTGAAAAAGGCGCCTGCTTCAAGAAAGATGTGTGCGGCGTGGGCGAATGCATCGACACGTGGAAAACTCATCATTGTAAATGCGATCAGAAATTAATATCACCAGATTGTTCCTTATCTCTACAGGCTATATCAGTCAATGAAAATGGATTTATAACATATGTAATATCTGAAAAACATCGGAGAATGCAATTGTTGGAGTCCTTTTATGGTGGAAGTACAATATGGGATAAAAAGAATGGTAAAACATCAGGCAAAACAAGTACAAAAATCAGCAATCCAATGAAGACTTTGTCCTTCTCATTTAGGACTCATAAAAAAGATGGAGTTTTATTCTACGCAGCTACAGATAAATATTATACATTAATTGAAATTTTGGAAGGCAAAGTAATTTATACATCCAAACAAAATTCTATGGTAAACATGACTCAAGTAGATCAACCAGATGCTTCGGATGGTAACTGGCACAATATTACGTTAATAGCGCATGGGAGGAGTATACGTTTAACAGTTGATAGCAAAAACCTTGGAGAAGAGCTTGATGCAGCAAGTGTGCATGATTTCTTAGATCCATATTTAACTATAGTTTCATTGGGAGGAGTTAAAGCTGAATGGATATCGACTACCAACAAATTTGAGGGATGTCTGGCGAATTTTTCAGTCAATAATGAAATTCAACCTTTTATGGGTAACGGCAGTATTTTTAAAGAGGTATTGCGCAAAGGAAAAATAATCAGTGGATGTCACAGTGCCTTTGGCGCTGGTTTAACGCAAAATCCGGATCCATTGAGTATCGGAATAACACTTGTAATATCGTTCTTCATAATTCTAATTGTTGCTATATTAGTTTCATTCATTGTTTTTCGACTGCGGAAACAGAAGAAAGAAAAAGGGAATATCCCCACGGGTAAAAGCAATCTATCTCATACTAAGCAAAATGGTGGTCCTGCTATGCTCAATGCTCCAAATCTGATAGCAGGAACCAACGACAGCCTCATGAACCGAAACATACATAATAATGAAACAAGTCTTAATAGTTACATGTCTGATAACGCTGACATAATGCGCAACGTTGGACATATAGTCGGTCCGGAGTTATTGTCAAAGAAATATAAAGATCGTGAAATTATGAATATAGATCCACCAAGACCACAACGCCCAGATATAATAGAAAGAGAAGTGGTAGGAAAGAGTCCCGCATTGCGTGAAGATCATCACCCGCCTCCACCCCCATCAACAAACACTTCACATCATACACATGACCATCCTAGTGGCATGGATTTAAATTCAGAAGTACCGGAACACTATGACCTTGAAAACGCAAGTTCTATAGCTCCATCGGACATTGATATAGTTTATCATTATAAAGGCTTCCGTGAAGCTGCTGGAGTTCGAAAGTATAAAGCTACTCCACCACCTTTAGCAGGATATCATCATAAACATCAAACTCCTCAGCATAGGCATTCACCGCATCATCCAAGTGGCTATCCACCGCGGGTCCTACCACAGTCATCTCAACCACCACCTCAACCCAGACAACATCAAACTACACCACTTGCTCGGCTTTCACCTAGCAGTGAGTTAAGTCAACAACCAAGAATACTCACTCTTCACGATATATCAGGAAAACCATTACAAAGTGCTTTACTAGCTACAACTTCGAGTTCCGGAGGAGTCGGTAAAGACGCTTTACATAGTAATAGTGAACGTAGCCTAAATAGTCCTGTAATGTCACAACTAAGTGGACAAAGTTCATCCGCAGGTCGGAAAACGCCCAGTGCTCCACCTCAAGTGCCTCAAGTAGTCTCTGTAGGGTCGGGTGCAGTAGGATTAACTGCTGAAGAAATCGAAAGAATGAATGCTAGGCAACGAACTTCAAGCCTAGTTTCTACCTTGGATGCAGTTTCCAGTTCTAGCGAAGCACCACGAGGCGGTGGAGTTAGCCATCATATGTCCCACAGGCACCATTCGCCACCGGTCGATAATAGAAGTTCCACGGGTTCCGACGATGAAAGTGGTAACGATAGCTTTACATGTTCAGAAATAGAATACGACAATAATAGCATCAGCGCAGACAAGCCTGAAGATGTAAGAAGACAAAATGTAAGCAGTGGAAGTAATAATAAAAAGCCTATATTACCGCCTCCTTACGAGAGTTTCGATTCCTCGTTTCGAGGGTCACTAAGTACGTTAGTTGCTTCAGACGACGATTTGGCACCCCATGTTGGTTCAGCACTGTACCGACAGGCGAACGGCTCTCCAGCACCGGCGCCCCTCGGTTGGGATTATTTACTGAACTGGGGTCCTAACTTTGAAAGTATGATTGGAGTTTTTAAAGACATTGCTGAATTACCAGATTCAGTCAATGGACGAATGTCTTCCTCGCTGAGACTTCCAAACGGCACACCCAAACCGTCCGAAGAATATGTTTAATATAAAAAGCTGTTTTGTAAATAGATTTATAATTAAATTTAAATATTTTGTACAAAATTGTTGGGATCTTGTATCAAGGTCTGTCTAGTTTCAATTTCTTGCCATATCTTGTTAAACTATGTACATGGTTTTATGTGCGTAGTGAATTTTGTATTAGATTATTAATATTGTCATATTTCAAACCTCATTGTAAATATATGTCAAGAAAAACTTTGTAGATATGTAGCGTTAAGTTTTTTTGTAGAAATTGTATTTACCTTTTGTACAGCGCATTTAATAAAATTTATCAAATTCAAGCACCGCCTTAAAACATGGGACTATTTTCATATTTGTTAAATAGACTGATTTTGAAAAATGCATAAGTTATGTTTCATTTAATAAAATATTACATAGACATGGAAGTAAAAGTAAGCAATAAGATATAGCACTTAATAAAGAACTCTGCCTGAAACCTACAAATACAAACGAATCAACTGAATAAAATACGCTTACTTTTATGTAGAAGTTGTTTAATTATTTACTCATAAGCTTAAACCAGGTACAATTACAGTCAGAGCTCTTAATTTTGTGTCATTTGAATAAACTTATTGTATTTTATGAGCCATATTAATTAGTGAACAAAGTGCCAAATGCGTCTCCTGTTCAAAAGAACCGACTGACTTTATATATTTGTATAAACAATAAAATGATTCCGAATAATTGATTTTCTTTTAAACCCTCTTTAAGTCAATTAACGGTTTCTCAGCAAGTGCAATGAGACCTTTGATTGGTTACATTGGCGCGTGTTTATCAATATAAAACATTCGCATGAATATTAAGTATGTAGGCACGAGACGATCACTATTAAATCACACATACATATCTACCTACCTACACACATAATACCTACTTGGCTGAACCGATATTCCGTGAACTTGATTGTTTATTTTATTGCGCTTGTGAATAATGTCTTCATTGTATTCATTGGGTCAATTAAGATAATACAAAAAATGATTAATGCGAAGTTAAGCGCAAGAAACATTTTACTTATATAATAAAAATTTAAAAGTAAGTATACATATAGAACAGATTAAATTCACTAATGTAGTTTGAGTTTATTTTCTGCTTGCTTACTCATCACAGAAGATGCATATAGGTATACAAATACATAAAGAAATGAATGATTTTAATATAGTACTTATAGAAGAATCATGTAAACACGTTTTTGGTAAAATGTTCCTTTTCGAAAATCTCGGCCCTTTAAAGTACTAGCATTTTAAATTATTTCTATTCAGAATTTTACTCTAAATATATTACATACCCAACACAACTTTCTTATTTCTAAGATAGTTAAAAGAGTCCCAAAGAAAAAGTTCAAATAAATACATATAATTATTTGGCTTGCTTTGCTCGATTCGACTGCTTCCACTTAATATTCACTTGAAATTCTTGCCTCGTGAATAAAATCAAAGGTCTGAAGATTAATAATCAACTAAGGTGGGACTGCATGACTGAATTATGATATAAAAAAACGTACATCGTTGAAACTAGTCAGTTTCAACGATATATAAATAAAATGAGGGATTACAGGCGTGCAGTTATGTTTGTATAAATAAAATCCTACACCTGAACATTAATATACGATATGTATAATTACTAAATACATATGTAATTGACTGACTCGTTACTATTTCGCTATAATAAAAACACAATTTCTTTGACAATTAGGAGCAATCAAAATTCTTTTTTTGCAATAATAATTACTTTGCTCAACACATAACGTCAAAAAGTTTATGTTAAATATTGTTTTATAGGTTTTTAGTCAATCTTTTGTAATCTAATTGTAACTTCACGCCTGTAATTCCCGAAGAGGTAGACAGAGGAATGCAGAACACTCCCACGTGTCACCGGTTACGTTTACGTGTCATGCGTCGGGCACATATCCAGACTCCGAACCACTACCAGAATTCTAAAATTAGATTCTCTAGTAGAAAATTTACTAATTAGAAAATTTTGTAGCGTTTGACCCGGGAATCGAACCAGGGACCTTCCGATCGGCAGTCGCACTTGCAACCAACGCGACCAACGAGGCAGTCTTTTGTTATCAAAGATTATTTTATTTATCAAAGATTATTATTTGTGATTAAACGTTGGCGACTAAGCGTCGAATCGTATTGTTTGGGTAATTCCATGAACCACACAACAATGTACCTCTAGCTAGTTGCAAGCCACGGTGTACTTTGAGAGAGAAAAACAATTTCGCTATCTACACGAGAACTCTGTCGCAATTATAAAAACGTCGTAAAACTCCACAAAAACACATGCTATTCAAGATAAGATCGCACGGTGCGCTTGCTCGTCGATAATTTTCTCACCATTTACATAATTTGGAACAATGTTGCCGTGGAGAAGTGCCGCAATAACATTGTACTTTTAATAGCCCTGATCGTGTCCGACTTCATTTCATTCACTTCATCACAATTAATTCTCGTGATCTAAAGCGTCTCGCTTCCAACGTCGCGGTATTGCACTATATACAGTGTGTACTCATTGTAATGTTAATTAAGGGCGAGTGCATATATTGTACAAGTCTAATATTTATGGATGATGATATAAGTAGATCATTTGAAATTTGCCATTTAATGTACATTTTGCCATTTAATTTACTTATGGGCCTCTTATAAATGTTTAACAATATTAGTTCAATGCTATTATAGGGAAAATTAAAAAGTAACGTTTGAGATGGTCTTTCTAAATCGATATAACTAATATGCTATACTATGCTAACTCCTTTATTGCTATATAATATTTTGAATTGATTTTGGAACATAGCACACAAGTTTGTTAATGATTTATTGTTTCCGTAATAGTTTTTAAATTACCTTAAATTTAATTTTCTATTAATTTTATAAATGGCTGAGAGTTCTTTAAAATTATATTGAGTTTTGTTTATGTTTTTTTATGTTCAAAAAAATAGATGTTCATATGTATTATGTCCATATGTATGTCCAAATAACTTACATAAAATTAACGTACAAAATATCAAAATATACCAAAGTTTTTTGTTCGTTAGCGAACAATATCCATGGAAAATTTGGAGAGACCTTTAAAATTGTAACTAGACAGATAAGTTGACATAGAGCAATGCCAACGATATATATGTAGAGCCGCTTTTAAACTAGGGTTTTAGATTAGGAGTCAACACACTGAACTTGACAAGGAGAAACTCCTCAGTTTCCTTCGTTTCGAACGGTGGATCGGATGTCTTCCAATGCACTAGTTCATCCACCCAAATATAAATACTGTACCCGACCAATAGATTTACACATATGAAAATGTTTTACTTATCTACAACAATTTCCTCTTACATCTACATAAGTAAGTACCTGTTTTAAAATATTTTCAAGATAAATTAGTTGTGCTCAATTAAAAATAATATTACGTGTAAATTAGTTATATTTGTGGTGTTTGTCGCACTTTTTCCATATTTTTCTCATTTTCCATTTGTTGCACTTTTTCCGTATTTTCATCATCGGCCTGTCGCAGTCCACGGCTGGACATAAGCCTCTCCCAAAGAACGCCATCGCGCTCTCATCTTGGCTTGCCGCATCCAGAAATATACTCGTAGTTAATTAAATTTTGTCTGGTGTGTAATTTTGCTATTATGTCAATAAACAATAAATTAATTATTAATAAGAAATTCAGTTATTGCTATGACATTCAATGTTAAGTTTATTTATTGTAGTTGTGTATTATGTGCAGTATATTAATAAAAAGTTCCAACATCACACAAGATAATAATTTAGTATACTTACTTATGAATCATATAAAATTGTTATATTATACGTTCCACATGTCTTTATATAATGATATTAAAGAGCATAAATATAAGAATATCGATTTTGCAGCTTATTTTTTCACTATCACGTCCTCCTGCGTGCTCCCTCCCATGGAGTGTCCCAATGAAAATATAACCTTTTGGCTTTATACCAGGTGAGTGAAACCAATCATACATGTTTATATCATTGTAATACATCAGTACGACAATTATCATAGACTTTTGTGAGACCACAGGCACTAATTTATTATGTATGCGCAAAAATGAATACATATCTATTATTACATTTTCATTACATGCAATATTTATATGAATTCAGTATTTCTTAATCATGAAAAAACTTGCATAATAACTATATTATGATACATAATATATTATACATTTACATTTGAATCAGACATAAAACATCATCTTCTTAAGGTTGTTTTTGCTTGTCTGACATCACGCTCTTCGCAGAACCGAACGTCGATACGAGCTCCAAAAGTTCCATTGAAACTCTCGCAGTAGTTGTCCAACACCGCCTGCGCAGTTGGGATTCCGGGGCAATTCTCCATATCATTATTATCATCGAAAAAGTAAAACTCCGGTAAAGCCGCAAATCGGAGGAACGCATAGATATCTCCTTAAAAAACCGCCACCGCGGTCCCTCCTAGGCCGCCTCATTTAATTCCCGCCTGTGATGTTCGCATCGTCATCTAACACACTCCTCATGTTTTAGTACGTTTCCACAAACGTAGTGTCCACTTTAGAACACGTTGCCTTCAACTAAACTCAGTTCTGCGGCAGATATGGCCGAACCCATTGCAACTTCGCCTTGCTGATCTTTTGAACCTATGTCTTACTGAACTTAAGGTCTCTG
>DWEI01000170.1:0-26140 GCA_018245875.1 Mysoria ambigua | reverse complement strand
TAATTACGCTATATACAAACGCAAGTGTGAATCGTGGGAATGTTCTGCTTTCCTCTGCCTACCCCTTCGGGGATTACAGGCGTGAATTTACGTACATTTGTAACCTATTTTTGCGAAATAAATTCACACTTGCGTTTGTATATAGCGTAATTACTTCAGGGCATTTTAAAAGTATTTCATATAACAAAGGCTTCTCTGAAAATACGAACTTTATTTCAAAATTGCAATTAGGGCCCCAGTTTTATTGGTTCGAAATGCATTTGCATAATGGAATGCAATTTAAAGCTATTGATGACAAAAATATATGTATATTCCACCTTTTTATGTATAAAACTTTACTACTATCGTATTGTTACTAATTTTATTTAGGTTTTTGTAAATTCTAATTATATATAATTTTTAATAAATTTGCTTTTATTAATCGTCGTATATATTGTAATTATGTCCTACTATTTAAGACGTTATAAATTTTTATCCCAATTTTTGAACGATAAATAATAACACTCTGCAGACTATCCGCCTTTCATTGACTCCCTCCGATTCTACTTATTTTGATCTCTCTTCTCTTCCCTCAATTATTTTACACCTGACCTCGGCTCGTTGTAATTTAGACCACTAGACTACATCACCATATATCCAAGTTCCTAGCCACTACGAGAAATGTCAAAAATTAGAAAACCCAATAATGCTTTGCTTGACCCGAGATTCAAACCCAGCTTTAGCAGTCGCACTTTTAACCTCGCGACTAACGAGGCGGATGGTTTTAAAATATTCGATATTATTCTCGGCAAAAGTGTTACAGTATTAATTTATAGGATCAGACGCGATAATTTGCGGCGAGAATCGGTTCGGGGAAATTTGCGCGACGGCCGCACTGATCTTGTTAAAAGTAAATACTCAATTAATTCACGAAAATTATGTCTACATAAATTAAAATAACTGATTTAATGAATAATATTAAATTTATATGTTAGCTTTACCAGCAATGGACTTTGACTGATGATGATGATAAGGATAATTATACACATATGCACCATCTATGATAAATTAAGATTTACCAAATCAAATAACCAACACACGACATGCGAACATACATAGTACATATATACATAGCTTAGGACGTACACAAAACAAAGGCATGTTATGAAAGGCAAAAAAAAATTGTTATGAAACGGAGGCTATATTAAAGTTACAATTATGAATTCCACTTTAAGGTAAGCTTCGTTTCCTCCAGCTAAGTTGTCAGGAGTCGTAGCGACGATTGAAACTTGTTCTGCGTATTCGACTTGTTACGATGTTCCTACGAGTTGGTCTCACAATATCGAAAACCCACTTAAGTGTTACGAGTTTAGGTTTCACGATGTGAATTTCTCGACGCTTTCGTATTAATCTGGAGAAATTAGACTTCTGTGATAATCCCAATGTTATGACGACGGACAAAAGTCTGGTGTATAATCAGCTTGCTGGCTCAGTGTCAGTTGGTGCAAACATGAGTCGATAGTTAACGAGTGTGTTGAGGACGCTTCAGCAGGTGTTATGGTCTTCGGTGCCAACGTACTCACCTCAGCGCGGAACATCTTGAAATATTGTCCAGCCATGGTCATATGTACCTATAATTATTATCCCCAAGTACCTATTTAGTCATTTAAACCTAATAGGAAACTTGTATATTCATCATCATCATCACTATCCTATTCCACTGCTGGACAGAGACCTTTTCTAAGGAGGCAATGCCCATAATCTCCACGCTGGGCATTTGGGTTGGGGACTGCAGATACAGTTTTTCGCATCGCCTACGCTGCTGTCCATAGGCGGTCAACGCATTTAGCTGAGTGTATTCGAGAAGCGAGAAAATTACACAATTATATAGATAGGTGTACTAATAAATAATCTTGAAATCGTGACGTGGCTTCATAACCACTATTTTACAGAGAGGAGTATAATAGGATTTATTAAGCAAATTAATCCTGTTTAAATGTTCGGATTTCTTGAAATATTGTTATCTCAGTTTCGTAGAATAGTTTAATATAGAATTTATAATTGGGACTTACCAACTGATCTGTTATCCTCATCGTCGGAACGTGTAATCCCTCGTTATTATAGACGTGGTCCGGAGTAGTGTAACAAACTGAGTTTGAGGTTTTGAAAAGTAAACATAGTCAGCGAGTTATTAAACTATATCCCATTCTAATAAAAATTTTCCGTCTATTAAAACCACTTTTTCAATCATTTTCATTTGATTATTCATTAATATATTCGTTTATTACTTGTTTAAAAAAATAATGCAGTTGTATCTTGAATAAAAAAAACAATACAAAATGAACAAACCTATCTTTTTTCTAAAACTCCGGTCATTCTGTTTCTGCTACTAATTTGCTGTCGTTCCTCCGAGCCTGTTGTGAAGTGCAGCGAGCGCGTTTTGTTGCACGCGCACACTGTTCTCAAGCAGCGCCACGCTCCGCCGCAAGTCGGCAGCCGTTGCGCGCGCCCGTGTATAGTCCAACACGTCTGGTGCTATGTACGCTGCTCTCATTCGTCGTACTGCTTCCAGCTGCTGTGCTAGGGAGCCCGCTTGCTGCTCTATAACCGCTCTCTCCTTGTCCAATTCAACAGTTTGCTTCTGCTTCGATTTGATCATGTCCAATATATTCGATAAATACGTATTTTGTTCCATCATCGCTTTCTTGTGTATCGTCAGATTTAAGTTGGCATCCCCTGTCATTTTTTTTAATTCAGCGAGTTGCTGTAATTTCCTTTCGATTGTTTCTGTACACTCCTTATTTTCGATTTTTAATTTTTCAAAGTCAACAGGTCGTAAACTTTCGCTTAGCTCCGCTTTGACTTTAATCTGACCTTTGAATTTACTGTACTGCGTATTAAGTGTGCTTGTACGTAATCTCAATTTTCCGATCTGACTGTCTGTTATCTTCATCCACTCTGCCATATATCTATAATAAGAAAATGAAATTGTTACTAAATTGCCTAGGATTAATTAAAATTAGACCGTAGTTAATAAAATTTTCACATTTTTTATTTATCATCGTTCGGAAATAAGTGTAGCACTGTAATACTCTATTATAATCATTCTATAATAACAAATACATAATAAATTACACAAGTAAATGAATAAATATTTTGGGATGAGCCGTCTGTCCTGAAAATTTTACGTGAGATAAGCAATTAAGTCAAATAACATAGGTATAAACATTTTGGAACATTTTCACGTACAGTCATATCATTTCAATGTAGCTAGGATTCGTGTTTTGGTCATTAGAACGTTGAGAAACTACATATATATGTATAAGTAAATACTTATGTAAATTATTTTTTTTTACACCCACTCACAGAAAAGTTACTTATTATTATCTGTTAATGAATTTCTATTATGGACTCCAATTATTTGAATACAGCTGTTATGTGTTTGACTTTCAAAGTGTGAAAGTTTATATATTTCTTCTCGTATTAATGAATAAAAAATATTTTGGAATATTATTCCATGGCTACATGTAAATTTAAACTTTTCAAGTAATAGGAGTTAGTGGGAAGTAAAGGTTTTCATATAATGTTAGGTACAGCTTACAATGAAACTAGTGATTAAGGTAATAAATTTGCTGTAAAGTATGTATCACCTGATCCATATTTCAGCTGGAATTCTTTGAGCAATACGATCCCAACCGTCAACCAGCACTACTTGATTGAACATCTGTCCAGATTTTTCGACATCTGCCTCCCGGACACTAATTTCTTCCAGTTGAGCTTTCAATAACGCATGCTTCTTAGCCGCCGTGCTTCTGGCTTTCTCCAGATTATTTATAAGAATTTCCATTTCCGTTGACACTAACTCAGCTCTTTCGAGTACATTAATTCTGGGCCCAGAACCAAATATCACGGTACCACTGACCTTGGCTGAAGACTCCACTCTCTTGGTGGACACTTTGGACGGACTGGTAAACGTTCTTGATGGACTAGTCAAAGAGTCAATATTGAATTTAGATGTTTGAGATTTAATGAAGCTACCAACATTCAGAGAAGACGAACTCTGCAATTTCTTTGCGTACTCCAGGGCTTGTTGCAGTCCATGCATTAAGCTTGGATCAAGTCTTAAAATTGTCCTTTCTAGTATTTCGTTTTCCAGCGACAAAACCTTTATTTGGAGTTTCAGATTGTTAACTTGTCTTATAAGTTCCGCATCAGTTAGTTCGTCGGCTTCATTTTGGAATTGACTTACGGAATGAGAGTGCTGGCTCACGCTACCTCTATGGCCGTGGGTGTGTGATTGGGACATGATTTGCTTTGTAAAACGCACTAGGAATAAGTTGTATAAGCTGTAAAAAATTGCCGCTGTTACGGATGTTATTCTCTGTCAAACTATGTAACACACACAGGTTGAAAGTTTTCTTTATGTCGACCCATCAGGGTTGAATTTCCAATTCAATGATTTAAGGTTAGTTTCCACAGCAACCTGTATTGCCATAGCTACATTTTGTATATATTTTTTGGTTGATTCACTTAAAAATATACCACATTAAACCTGTATTGTCCGAAAAGGCCCGTATTCACTAACAGGACGTAAAAATGTTAGCAGATAGTGGTCATTGAAGTTAATTTGTATGCACCTGTAAGTTGTCGGGTTATTGCTGTTAGACACAGTTTCATCTAGTACATATATGTATTTTATTTTAGATTGAATATTACCGCGTGTTAAACTTTTGCGAAACTGTATGTTATGGAATAAAACAAGTAAATTCTCCTACGAAAACTTCAGCAATTACGAGAGTTATTTAGATATTGTTTTTATATGCAGTATGTTTTGTCCATATTAAGTGTATATTTTGTGTATAAGTATATACTTATATTATATTATATTAAGTATATACTTTGATAAAATGTATACTTTTTTGAAATTCTGCGTGTTTTGTTGCAAAGCATATGTCGATACAATGCCTTATTTCTTACTTAAGTATTGTAGCGGATGCTCAGTACTGGATACATTTAGTGAGGAGACATGTCAATATTTTTGTGTAGGTCCCTTTGCGATAAGATTATGTGGGTATCATTGATTTTTATGTAATTTGGAAGTTTTTCACAGTTATATGTTGGTAAATTTTTATTTTTTTTATTCGAAGAGAATAGAAGAAGAAAAGTAAGAAACTTTAGTTGAGCCACAACTGCCGAAAACTTTTGTTATTTGTCCCGAACCGGACAGTTGGCGTTATTTTTGTTAATATGCATTATTACCATGCTATTGTAGTATAGCATCATCCTATTGTAGTATTGGCGGTCAGGGAGGTTAGCTGTGCCTGCGCGCGCAACAACTCGCGATCTGACGCCGGCGAGATTATCACAATTCTGAATATTAGTTGTTTATAATATGATTAGTGAGTTTAAATTAACAGTTAACGGTCTCTAGCAATTGGACTGGTATATTTTAGTTAGTAGAATTGAGGCAAATGTATTTCTTTAGTGCCTACGAAGTCGCGCTTACAATCCCCAATCAACGAGGCAGGGGTGAATAATATTGAATTGAATTGGTAATACCACTTATAATAAAACGTCCACTTAAGAGATTCCGTGATAAATTTAGCAATTTATTCAGCTATTGAAATTAGTTCCAACCGCAACTGAACTTGTTACACGGCACTTCCAGAAGTTACAGAGTCGGTGTATAATATGAACTTCATTAAAGTGTTAGGATTTGAGGTGCGGGTCGAGAACTTCTGGAAGATGTAACAATAGATTTTCCTCAAAGTAGCGACTGATGTTAAATGATTGGTGTCTTATATAGTTTTGGAGTTAAAAGTATTGAAGGTGAATGCGTTTTTAACAGTATCGAGTTGGAGTAACATGAGTGACTTTTATGCCTATATTTTATTAGATGTCCTTTAGATAACATGTACGTTAGTTTTACTTGTTTTTTCTAGGTTTTCGATGTACTTCAATTCTAGTTCAAAAATGTAATATCAACCCTTTAATCCCTGAAGAGGTAGGCAGAGGAGAGTAGTACATTCTCATGTTTCACTAGTTAGATTTATATCCCACTATGTAATAAGTGGTGACCCTATTGCCATACATATGACACTTACATATCTAGACTACGTGCGACTACTAGAAAATTGGAGTTGGAAAACTTCAATAGAAAAGTCATACATAAACTACTAATTGGATTGTTCATAGTTAGTGGTTTTAATATATATCTCTAGCTTTTAGATTAGTAAATGTCATGTATTGTAATAGTATACTTAAAATAAACCTCCGTAAAACTTCAAAGAATTTTTTATTATTACAACTCCGAGCCTTGATGTAGCATCGTAAGAAACGTAGCCCTTTTACTGTCTGTGTGTCATGTACTATGTGACATGTACGTTCTAGTGAAGGGTTGAATAAGTAAATATTCCTCGCATATTATTTTAGGATTCTTTTGATGTTCAACATTGTAGAGATATCGTTAACATACCTTTAAGTGCTTGTCATAGACGTTGTGATATGACGTTGGCATTTCAGCCAGACATGTCTCTATATGTTATAACATCTCCGATCGAATTTCGACTCTATACGTTTGATAGTAAAGTAGATTTTAGGTCGCGGTGTATATTGCGTTAGACGGCGAACTGGCGCGGGTTTTTACCAGGTTCCATTGATTGAGTTCGTGCCGCAAGCAATCGACGGACAGGTTAGCCGCGTGTATGATATTGAGTCGTTCCGCGGGACTGGACGGCACGCGCGCTCAGCCGTGACGTAAATATTTTAGTGGCGATACAA
Organism: Mysoria ambigua; assembly: GCA_018245875.1. Lineage (NCBI taxonomy): Eukaryota > Metazoa > Arthropoda > Insecta > Lepidoptera > Hesperiidae > Mysoria > Mysoria ambigua. The sequence goes on along the minus strand of DWEI01000170.1, from coordinate 19,381 downwards.
CGGACATGTTACAAGATTCGTTGGTGAATTTTTCGTTGCTATTTTTATTGAAGGCTTGCTTACTGTATATGTTTTTATTATTTATTTGTCAGTTGTCATGTATGAAGAGAGTGTTCACCGTATAGAAGCACATTTGGCATTTGCGCTCCCTACCCCTTAAGGGACCTAACGCATAGATTAATAACCTCTGCAAACTTTACTCACATACACACTTTTGTTTTCTATAGGGGTAAGCAGTGTCATGGAAATATTCAGTGTCCAAGGAGTCGGTGGAAGAGTTACAAGCTTCGTACCCCGTCTGTTTCCACACAGTTACTTTTGACGTGATCTTCTTCTGGGTTGCGTTTCTGCTTGTATTCACGTGGAGTGTTACGTCATGAATATACATATATGTAGTTATAAATACATTATGTCCACATGAATACAAGTTCTATGCTAAATACTCGTCATTTCGCCATAATCGCCACAATCCCCACGCTGGGCATGAGGGTTGGGGATCGCGTTGTCGTGGCCCATGAGTCCCCGAAGCCCGTAATCGCCTCTTAGAGCGCCACTATTGACGCAGCGTATGACGACTCCATACATCCATCCGGGGACCGCCGACCACAGCTTGTCGTATCGACTGTGCTGGTGTCCAGGCTGCCATGGCGTATAGCTGTCCTGCTTGGTTTTGCCTTTACACAGTCACGCTAAAGGGTTTACGGCATTGGCAGTGAGAACCGACCGGCAAATATGACTTATAAAACAGTTATTACACAGCTGACCTGCTTTTGTACCATTCGTCACTTACTTCAAACACTCAATTCGTTGTTAAAATAAAACAGTAAATTTTATCGTAATTATAAAATTGTTTTGTTAGGCTATTGCGTTCTAAGGCGTGAAAATGACCAACTGCTTGTCAGGTGGCCGGTCCGGGTGAAAGTCTGCTGTTATCCTTTCATTACGGACAAGTCCTAAGTAAATATATGCTCGATTGGAGTTGACTTTGGCAAGTGTTTTCTTAAGCGATATGATCGTTATCGCGATGTATAAATTGTTTATAGATATTACACGTGTTTATGTTTAATCTATATCTCAAGAGGTAAAAAAATATCTTTCTTTTGGAGACGGTGGTTTTGAAGTTTTAAAAAAACCATTGTTAGACTTTTAAGACCGATACATTAAGAAAATAAATATATTAAGTAATACTCTAAATAGTAATTAAAAAATTAAACTTTATTACTTTTCATATACCTAATTGATTTGCTATTTTCACATTGTTTTTAATTCGTATTTTTATTATAATCATTTGTATTATGTATGGTTTTATCAATACTATATATACACGCACAAACACACAAGCACACGCTCGAATACCCGCACACATTCACGCACACATACATCCACTGTTGTGGTAGAAAACACGATATCAATATTAATATGGTAGAAAGTCCTTAAATAACCCACTTCAGTTAGTACTTAATCTGTCTTAGTGTTCGTGTAGATGGTATTTACATAAGATAACATGTACGCAAATGTGGATAGGCTGATGTTAAGTATTCCCCTAAGCCTATAAACGTCCGGATCCAAACTCGAACGGGACCGCCTACCGAAGTTTCAGTGGCGCACGATACTTCGTAAATTACGTTGATATATATTTCATGCCAATATACAAGTACATAATATTTTATTTTTTTGGTTAATAATATTTCTACATAATTTTAGTTTTCACAGAAATTTTTTTTCCTCTTTTTAATGCATATAAATATACAAATGTTTACAGAAATTTCAATGTTTCTTACGCTTGCGTAAACATCGAAATAAAAAAAAAATTAAAATCGTAACAACTGTAATTCCCGGTGAGGCTAAGCAGAGGATGGTAGCGTACTCCGACGTTTCACCGGTGGCGTTTCCGGCCTGTTACGGAATAGGTGGTGGGCCTATTACCGTAAACAAGCGATTAAAAAAAAAAAAAATTAAAAAATTGATTAAACAAAGCTTTGTACAACAAAATTATTTAGCCATTTCTGGCTTTACTATTATGATAAATTGATTTTCGAAATCAATTTATTTGCAAGCTCGATAATATTGTCAGTAGCGACGGCTGTCATTTGCATAGAACTCGCATCAATCGTATGCCACAACGGGGAGAGCTGGCCCTCCCTCCTTAATAAATCATTTTATATCTTCTAAAGAATGACTAATGAAGACGGAAAATATCCCAAAGAATGGAAATAAAAGATTAAAGTAACAATCTGCCCGAAAAGGAATTTATGTTCCGCATCTTGGAATTTAGCATTCTTTTGAAAGGGATCAGATACTTTCTGTCCAATATTTTGCGGTAGATAATTTTGAAAATACAAAAGTTATGATCACCTTTTCGGTCCAGCTTATTATCATATGTCCAAAAGAGAATTGAAACAGGCTGATAAGGCGTCTTGTGAATCTGGGCGGGGACTATGAAATAAGACCATGTCCAGTCTAAGAGTGGCTAAAACGATGATCGTATACTTTACAATGAAGTCAGAGTTCCTTAATGCTCAGCGAGTCTAATGTCTAGTTTAAAATAGTTTATCTAGTTTATCTAGTAAAAACCTAGTTTAACATTTTACAGGGAATATAAAATATAATAATTCCGTTAAATACAAACTCATAATGAACTGAATTCTCAACTGGATAAATGAATTGAGGTCGTAACCGCAGACAGATTGAATTAATTAAGAATGAAATATATAGGTAAACAAGAAAAAGTTTAGCTGGTTTGAGACTAAAACTCAGTTGTTAATGAGTCGAACATAGAAATTCAACGGGAATGTTTTACAATCTGCAGCATCTTTTTTCATACATATCCAAGTGAAATTTCGGTGTCTGATACCAATTTAGAATTCGGAATAGTTCGGAATTCATGGGTCATTTGAGGAGTCTAGCTTGTATTATTTAAGTATTATTTCGATTAATAACCTTCACACTCTGATTTTTTTTTATTTTAATCCAGGTGCAGAAGGGATGGTAAAAATTTGCTGTTAGTGGATACTTAGCAAACGCGATCCATTCTTGGTATGATTTGTTTTGGGAAATTATTATGATACGTTTTTGCTGAAAAACTTACTTAATTCTCTTTCAAACATTTACAATTTTTTGATTTCATTAAGTGAAAAAGATATAGACATAAGTAAATTTAATTTGCTCTATATAAAAATTCTTCTATAATAATTTTACTTTGATAATATGGCCCAATATTATGAAACCAAAGTTTTTTGACATTTAAAAAATTGACAATTTTATTCATCCTCGCCCAGCGATATGCAATGTGTAGCTTGATTAATTTATTTTTGGTATCGTTAAGCGCTTGAAAATGTGGGGTATGCCGTAAAATTTTGTATTGCAATCATTCTGATATCAATACCATTTGTACCTTGGTTTGACACGAATAGGGTATAACTTTGCAGGGAACTGAGAAATAATCAATGAAATTAATTTAAAACCTTTCGAGAATCTCACTGTCTTTTTCAGGTTTCAATATCACTTTTACATACCACATACGTACAATATTTTTTTATATTCCATACAGTACTTTTTTGTAGGAGTAGGCAGACACACTCTAACGATTCAGTTTTTGTGTTCTACGTACGTCTACCTCACCCGGGGAACAGAGGGTTGACTTATTGTCATATTCCGGGCACAAGTCCCTACTAATGATGGATAAGGGGTAATGGAATATTACTGATGGTCAAAGCCGAAGAAGCGGATGAATTATTCGATCCACATGTGATTAGACTTTATTATTATTAAATTTCTTCATAATCGATTAAGAAATACGATATTGTGATAGCATTGATGTTTTACTGTTATTCAAATCTTAGCTGCTGCAAGGCAGTGATAGCCTAGTGGTTTGATATACGACATCTCACTCCGGGAGACCGGGTTCAAATCCTTGGCGCGCTACTCTTAAAAATGTGCGTTTTAAGTTCAAATATAACTAACTATAATGGCAAAGGAAAACATCGTATGGAAACCTACACACCTTGAGTCCTCTAAACAAATGTTCTCTGAGGCGTGTGAAGTTTGCCAACCCTCACTTGGCCAGCGTTGCAAACTATGACCTTAACCCTCTCATTCTAAGAGGAGACCCGTGTTCCAACAGTGGAATGATAAAGCAGTCGATATCCAATTGCTGCAAGTATATAATACTGTGATATTTCCGCAAGCGAAACTATATAAAGGATAAATAGATCTATGTTGCATCTTAATATTAAGAACTTGATTAAGATTCAATTGGCTAAAGTTTCTGCGCAGGTGCCGTGACACTTAAGTACTCGAGATTTGCATTTTAATCGCTGCCTATTATAATTAAAACTGCATGCGGTTTGTAACAAAATGTACGAAGTAAATACTACGTAATTTTATTTATTACACTTTTTTTCTTATTATGGATTTTTTTATTAAGTAATTGTTTAGATTTTTCCTATCCCACTTCTGATGTTAGATTTTCCTAATTATATATGTAAATGTAATGTAAATGTACTAAATATGTGTAATTCTAAACTTTGTATTAGTTAATAGCAAGCAAGCAATATTCAAACAATTCAAATTTAACAATATTTATTCATCCAGATAGTTACCACTTAATAATAAGTTATAATCAAATCAACAATATTCTCAATACAACATTACACTTTATTTTATACTATATTAGAATAACTTAAACACAGACATATGAAAACAATATTTAAGCTAATATAATCACTTTAACATTACAGTTATAACATTATAATATGTACAATCGGTATAATATTGACATAACCTTACTTTAGTTTTTGGCGGGAAAACAGCTAATCATCCGCTGTGCAATAGCGTTCTTGTTCCTCCTCAATTTTTTTTTCACGGTAAATAGCCAATATTATTAATCACCAGTAACAAAAACGTCACTATGAAAGTTATTTTATTTAAATTAATAAATATATTAGTCCTTAAAATGTCTAAATATATATTTAATTTTATTAAATTTATAAATTTAATATTCAATACTTCTAACAGGCGCATTAATTTTTTAGTAACTTTTATAGGATTTTGTAACCAACGATAATATACAGACTGGACTATTGTCCTGTGTTCAAGCAATCTTTAAGTCCTATTAAAAAAGCAGTTCACCATTCATTGCAACTTTAGATCCCAAAAGAATCGGAGTTTCTATATCTTATATCCACTAGGTTTATTATTATTTTACTTATTAATTATTTATTATTACACCATAACCCCAAGGACTTTTGAGACAACTGTAAGAACCAGTTAGCGTGAGTTTTTATGTGTCTATGTAAATATACATAGTAATTTATACAAGATGCTGGCAATGTTTAAAAATCCACAGCTCCGAAGGCGGGTCACGTTGGGGTTATTCATCGGCGACATCTGCGGCACTCCATTACAAGTAGCATATGAATTTGTTTTATTTTATTAAGAGTGTAGATGTTGTTTCAATCGCGAACTAGTCCAATGGTAAATTGAATTTCGATCGATTATTGCAACGAGTTTGAAAATCGAACATCAATTCTTGCTTTTTAAATGAAGAATTTATTAGTACGGATTTGTTAAAATATATAAAGGTTGTAGGCGTAAATTTAACCGCGATCCCTATTGGTGCTAAATTGTTTTTCTTATGTACATTATTTTAAAGCAGAAACATCTCATTTATTTTCAATAAAGTTACACTTAAATAAGTTTTCTCGAATCCTGTTGAAACCCAAAGTAAATCTCATTAGGAAAATAATTTCATGTCAAATGATATTTTATACCATATATGTATATATAAAATCGTCACGCTTGTAAGTATCTGAAGAAGTAGTAGATAGGGGAGTATAGTACTCGCACATTTCACCAGTTATATTATATCACACCATGTAGGGGTAAGGCTATAGTCATAAACCGGGCACAAATCCAGACACTGTAACACTACAGGTAATTTCATCCTCGACTCGGAGTTCGAACCCAAAAGCTAATGACCAACGGTCGCGTTTGCAACTGTTTGACCGCGAGGTAATCAACTACTTACACACCGATCAATTATATTTGAATACACATCGACGTAAAAGCCCGAGTCATGTTATCGCTGGCGGGTATATTTTAATGTAGACGGGTATATTTATTATGCAAAGGCAACTAGAGTAATAAATACAAGCTGGCAACAATGTTCAAACAGCTATAGCACCAAGGGCGGCTCACGCTGCAGCTATTAATCTGGCGACAGCTGGAACGCTCCATTACAAGCAGCACATCAATTTGAATAGAGTTGAGCATCTACATGACTGTAAACGTTACCTTGTATGAATATGGATGTTACATGGCTGACACGTTAGCATTAATGGACGCTGGTGATATTGTTGCCGTAGCGCTGTTTGTCCATCTTTCAGTCGTTTTAATGTTTGTATTTTGTATTTTCATTGCAGATACCATGTCATATCATATATGTTGTATACGTGTCTTGCTTGTGGTTCACCTGATTGATAGAGAAAAGTGCATAGGCTCAAAAGCTTTGTTGTCTTGTTTTATTTTATTGTTTTGTGCAAAATATTCCTCGAAACATAAGATGGAAGCGGATTTAGGTACGCTAATTTCTAAAGATTTTATTTAGTAGTGTTCTTAGAATAGGTCAAGCTACATGTATATGTTGTAAAGCCATAGCAACAGATGCGAATGTAATGCAAATAGATTCATTTGAATAAAGCCCAGCGGAGCAAATGTAAACGCATTAAGGGTCCATTTCATAAATATGTATCCTACATGTTAGGAGTATTAACATTAATGGTCGAGTAAATGATGTGGCAAGCACATACGTATGTTTGTTATTAAATAAGTAAAGATAATAACGTTATAATTGGGGTACGAAATCTGCCAATATGAACCTCCCCAGCTTGGAGAGTGGCCTTACCGTTATTGCTCTGAGAGTAGAGTAATATTGAATTGGAGCAGAACGAAAAAATATGGTGGATGATGATAATGGGGACGCAAGGAAAGTAGTAAGAATTACATGTGTAACAATAAAACGATTTTATTGTTAAATGTAATTTCGTTACAATAAATAACGTTGGTCCCAAGATAGACCCTTGGGAATGCCTTCACAGCGCAGTAATCGGCTTTTAATTAGCATTATCATGTGGTAACATGTTTTAACGTTTAAATATCACGAATACAAATAGCAGCTCTCCCTATTCTATGGTCGGACGTAAACATAATTGCTGATACGTGGAAATATAGTACCCTCCTTTGCCTACCTCTTCGGGGATAACTATCGCGGTGTTACGTTTATTTTTCTGAAACAAAGCATACAGTTGTATACCGCGTGCAGAAGTAATAAACGTATCTGTGAAAAATGGTCACGTTTGGACACTGATGCACGTCGTTTGGCACTGGACGTAATATCGTATCGGACGGCTGTCATTACTCGGCGACGATAATAAAGAGTGTCGTTTACACTCATCAATTCCCTCCCCACTAGTACAGTTATCACCGGGACAACAATGTTTTATGGTGTATTGTTTTTGTATTTTCCTTATAATCATTACGTTTGGCATTCGTTGGGTGGTAACATTTTTTTAGTATTCTAAATTTCTTGATTGTAAAAGTAATGATAATCATATTTATTAAGATATAACAATCTTAATAAACATGATTATCATTACTTTTATCTAAAAGCTATTGATGTGTTTAAAGGCTGATGCATTGTTGTGTTTTTTAAAGAAAGTAGGGTTTAAATATTCAATCATTTTAAGAAAATACTACCTGAAATAATGGTGCCGTTATTACGTAAATGAATCATTGTCACGATTGCAAGGAAACGTCAATATTAGATAATTATGGAGCTGAATACTTTTGTAATTTCTTTCCATTTAAAAGGCATTCCTTCTGTCATTGACAGGCCCCTATTTTTCCTTTATTATTACACAGCCTGGCTGGCATTGTGCTTAGTAAAAACAATCTTCTCTTATTAATATTAGTGAGATATCCATTTTTGAGAAATATTTTGTTCTCGGAAAAGACAGTTAAGATGTCGAAGCAATAGTTTATATTTAAACTATTTACTCTAATATGGTAAAAGATTGCAGGTCATAAGATACAGACCTGGAAATGCAATCAGAGAAATTTAGCGGTAAGATCATGTATGTACATTATTTTTACCCTTTTGTTAACGTTATGTAATGAACATTAAACTTTAGTAGTGGCCGGAACTAGTGAAGACAGTTTCTCTCAGGGTCTTCACGTAAGAGCAAACTTGTGAAATAAGATCGAATACGGTTTCAGGTGATTTCAGTGAGATGCAACGAATATTGCACCTGTTAGTTGTACATATGCACGTATGACAAAACTTATCGGCTCTGAATGCTTAAGGATTTATTTAGGAGGCAATAGAAACGACACAAAACCTTACCGAAAAGACACTCTGAGTCGGGACATTTGGCAACAGGAGTTCACGGTTTGCGTAAGTCTCGTATCAACGCTATGCGGCGTGTCTCCGATAATAAATCATTTTCCCGCCATAAAAGAGGAATATTAAATCGAAGGAGGATGCCAGCGAAATGAAGAAGGGGCCAAGTGAAAAATTGGGTCATAAAAAGGCAATCCCAATGCGCTGGGACGGTGAGCAGAGAGCTATTTTCAATTACCTCTTTTTGCGGAACGAATGCTGATATGAGCGTGTGAGAGGTTTAGTGGAGCTGTAATTCCGTATTCCATGATGAGAACTGTTATATGTAGAAGGCAGGTAAGACGGAAATTTGAGCCACTTTGCTTAAATATTATTGTAAAATATTTAAGAGTCAGCTATAACCCTTGAAATTAAAGAGTTTCGGAGCATGTTCAGTGTCGTTATTCAAAAATGTTGCAATTATCACAAGCTTCCTAAATATTATCATCGGCTTTCGACAAATTTTAACGATTATTATGCAACGACGATAACCGGGACCGATTGCTTAAAGTTACCTTCGAAACACGATCATGTCAATTTGCAACGCAAATTTCACTCGGGCAATTGGCTCTGCCACATTAGCGCCTCCCTATATGTTCCCTGAAATTTTGATGCAAAATCTACATACAGGCACAATCCTATTAAAAACAACGCTTTCACTATATATCAAGGATAATTTTTGACAAGGTGTTTTTAGTTAGGGTAGTTATTTAGGTTAAATAGTCTCTCTTTTTGCGTATTAGATTCTATGTGTATCTTTTCCAAAAAACGACGTGGTGGTGTTCCATCATTATCACATAAGTCATTTAATTACTGCACTTACTGGTTAAATTTTATAATATAATGGTTATTAAGTATGCCAAGAACGATCGTGTTTATATTCATTTATTCGGGTTGATATATGTTTAGTTATTCCTTGAATATGCAACAATATATTATTGGTTCATTCAATTTGTTCTGTATCGTGTATCCCAGACGATCCCAGCGATATATTGGAACAAGGGTTAAATGTTGTGTTTATGTGAAATGTTCGCTACATATAAATATTTTAAAAGTAACATCACGCTTGTAATCGCCGAGGATGTCGGTCGAGGAGTATAGTACGCATTCGATTTATCAGTTCAGTCCCTCTATAAAATAAAGCGGTGAGCCCATTGCTATACATCAGGAATAAAAAAACCTAACGACAAACCACTACTAGAAATTTCTATTAGAAAATCTAATTTAAAAAATCCGATAAAGTACCCGACGCGGAATTCGAAGACAGGACCTCTCTGGACAGTCGTAATTGCCACAACTCAACAAACCAACAAGGTAAAGAAATATTTTTATTTATGTATTAAAATTACTTGTATGTATTTATTGTCTCTCCTCATTTGTTTTTTCTCTCATGTGTTTTGTCTTTTACGTACCCTTTTTAAGTATGTGTTATGTTAATTTTACCTTTATTTATTATTTTTTTCTACTGTAACTGTGTTTTGACGTCGTGTTTATCGTAATAAATTATTGTATTATTGTCTTACTAAATTACTTCATTACTAATTAATGCTGGTGTTATATTTATTACGGCTGAAACTTTTTTATGCATATTATAAACAGGATAAAATTTTGGAATTTATTGTTCCAACAAATAACCTTGTCATAGATGAATTCTAACCAGAAATCTGAGTGTGCACATCTTATTTGGAACAAATGCACGCTATGAAATAATTATAAATGACCAATTAAAACAAATAAATGCTTTATATATGCATTCATAATCTATGATAATTGGGATGATAGTTTAGTAAATTAAGCTACCATCCCAATTGTCATAGATTTCTCATTTGTATTTGACCACGTTGCTTGAACAATTTGTAGTTCCATTTATAAAATTTGAATACTAAGAATGAGCGATCATTTCCGTTATGAATTCAGTTTTAATTACATTCTTATGCTAAATGAATTCGGAAGTGGTATAATGGAAAAAAATCGGGACAAGGGTATATCCGCAGAGGCCGGTATAATACGTGACTTGTGAAGATTACCGAATTTAATTCCGGATCTTTATTTTATTTGAAGTTAAATACAAGAAAACAGGATTTTCCATTTGATCGTAGTATATTAAACCGAATTGGCAAATTCGGAGCAATTACATTGACTTTGTCGGTTTTTTTATATTTCGATTGTCAAGAATACCATGAAGGGAATATCTCCCATAGGAGGCTTGGGGTTCAATTTGTTTTTTTGCTATTTCCTTCACTTACATCGACATCGGAGAATTGGTCTTTGTAGTCGAATAACTATTGTTGTAATTATATAAAAAGTCTTTAAGGACTTCAATAACACTTTCGTCATTTTTAAAGATATTGCAGATAACCTACACGTCTAAATCAATAATTTCGAAGAGAGTTTGTCGTATCCTTGAGTATTTGAATTTATCGAAAGTCAACAAAACGGTAAGTAAGAAAATAATATCCTTGATTTATATCGTTCGCTTGGTGGGCACCCGAGACGTGTATGGAAATCTTCAAAGTTAAAATATTTTCGTAATTTACTTTATATGTAATTGCAGTCTTAACTGGAACAACAAAATGTCAAATGTGCATCTACGTTATTTAAGTAAGGTGATTTACGTGCTAGTGGGTCGTTTTAGTAGAAGTTTCATAAAAGAATCTTATACTACGCAAATTGCTGTGACTATAATGGTAATATAGAAACGCGGCGACGAACTTTTCTAGTTAAACTAATATGAGTTTCTAATTTTCCATTATAACCCGGTTACCTCGAAGCTGGTTGCGGGAACGTCGACGTGGTTATAATGTTACGAAACAAGTTTTCATATTAAAATTGCTATTGGTTTTTTTTTGAACCGGTAAATGGTTACCGTGATAGAAAGTCGTTAACATTTGGATATTGTATCATCATAGTAATCGTAAAAGTTGTGAATTTTCGACAAAATCCCATCTTGGTCTACTTTGCAGAACTCTATGTAATAGCGTTCCGGGCTTCAGGTGAAGGCCCAATGCAATTTACACGTTCTCGGCAGAAACGAGCGTCCGAATCAAATTGATATTTGAGGTCCGTTGAGATGTGTTCTTGCGGTTGCAACTTATTTCTAATGCAAGCGATACGATGGATGTCCCGTAGCGATCATTTAAATACTTCCAAGCATTTACACAAACATATTATTTGTTTCATATCAATCTGTTCTTAAATATTGAGACGAGCGTCGCGTACATACCTTCTCATGGTACTTTGGGTGACGTACCTACTTTAATGTTATATTCGATTCGTTTTATGAATACTTAAAGCGATTAAATAGACTTTAGAAAGCTATACCTAATCGTAATAGGAGAAAAATTGTACTTAAATTTCGAAATGAGTAAGCAGCATTACTTGTTACTGTAATTATTAATAAAAATTGTTTATTGAATTGAAAAATGAAGAAGTATTAAAGTGTCTTATTATACAAGACGTTTATGTAATAATGTCCTATTGAGGTCAAGATACAAGCTTCCGCTTTTAATAAATACATTACGAAATAATTGTCTTCTTCATTTCTTCCCATTTTGCCTGCGACACAGATTGCTCGAGGCGCGTCACCGTGAAACATCAATGAGAAAACGTTTTGTTAGAAAATTATTTCAATATTGCAAAAATAGTATTTTAAAAAAATATATTTTTTTAAGGGATTTAATGATAAGAGTATAAATGGACTGGTATTTTGTATAAAAACATTTAAAGAGTATCTGTTCAGATTTTGAATATAGTTTAGATTTAGAATGTTATGTAAATGAATATGAAAATTTGCTTCAGCAAGCAGTTTTCATAAGCTTCAAGCTGCTTTTGTGAAAACATTTCCGCTACTCTTATTTTATTTGTTAATTCGTATGGCTCCCAATTTTTTGTTCCTTCCAAAAAAGTGTGGTAGAAGCAAATATTCTAGAACACTAATCGTTCCAGCTTAGTCACGCATACCAGTTCATTTGAACGTTAACCTCATGAGTATGCCTAATCCTAACTACTATTTAAAAATCATATAAAATCATATCTATCTTTTGAATTCGAAGAATAAAATTAAGTTTAACCTTTACTTATTAAAGTATAGATAAGTACTTACATTAATCTTTATTTTGTACAAATAATACTTCTAAGTAAATTGTACCCACCCCTTCATAGAGCTAAGTATTTAGTTTGAGTAGTACTAGACTCGGTCTGGCTCTTTGAGCACTGGAACAGTTTTTTTATTTAAATAAATTGCTAACATTTATCTTAAAACGTGTACGCCCTCCTAAGAATTTCTGTAGAAGAGCTTACGTATATTTAAGCGTTGCTTGAAATTGCGAGATAATTATTTTAAAATATATACATAAAAAAAACGTTTTTTGTGTGTTCAGTATTTTTATGAAACCTACTAAGCACTTCACAAACGACTTGTTGCTTTACACATCCTCATTAGACATATATGAGAATTGGAAAATAATGCAAGAAAGATTTTACAAAAAAAATAACGAAATGATAATTATCTGACCTCATTAACATTTTCAAATTGCATTGTCTTTACAATCAATTATAAACAATTCAACACCAAAATTCGGCCAACTTGTGAAACACTTTTACTAAAGTATCAAAAACAAAAACGAATTACTATCTGGTTTCTAATGAAATAAAAATAACTAGGCAGCGCTCAAACACGCTGAAATTTCGGCTCGCAGTATGGGCGTGATTAATCACGGCCTCACTCCGCCTTAATTCAGCTCATTATGGGGCCTTAATAACTTATTAATATTATATCTCGTGATATATTCTTTGCCTTTTCGCCAGCGATTATGAATATAGCCAGCGTTAACTCAATTACTCGTGAAAGGTTGTAATTTCGGCTGCCTTAATTCAAGACAAAGATTGGTGTTAATTAAAGGGATGTTAGAATTCAAAAAGACTTTTATTTGTTCATAATAAACGTACTGAAATTTGTCTTAACTATACCGGGGTACGAGATCCTTCAGTAGCACGTTGTGGCCTGGAGCTCGTCCCAGCAAGACGTTTAAGTACGGATGAGTGATACGAGACAGTGCCAATTGTCCAAACATTTTTGAAAGGAACTGATGTTCCATTGCGCAACCTAATCAATTAAGACTAAGTAGCGTGTTCTCAGAAAAAAGAGAAATATGAAACGTACTATCGCTAACTGACCGGCCCGTTGGTGCAGAGTTTAGTAAAGCTGACCATTGCACCGGGGATCGTGGGTTCGATTCTCACCCAGAATAAATATTTGTGTGATGACAACAAGTACTTGTTCTGTGTCTGGTTGTAAAAAATATCTATTTAAGTATATTTTTATATGTGTATGAGTTGTTTACCAGCCGTCTGGTTAGCGTACCACAAGCTCTCTTGACGCTTCCTTTGGGATCAGATGGCCGTGTGTGGAGATGTCCCGATAGTATTTAAAAAAAAAACTTTAAGTTCCGAGTCCGATTAATGTAAACATTTCGATAAAATGCTTTGAAGTATATAAAGAATATAAAGAGATGCAGTAAGAATTTAAGTAGCTGATTATGTTTGTCTGAGCGTATTTGTTGCGTTGCTAAGAACGTGGATGGTATTTATATAAAACAGTATTTCACTTTACCATAAATAACCTTTTATTAAGCGCTTTCTAGTTCTAATTTATCCTGCAATTAATTAAAATAAATGTTCTTCATAAAACCAAGGTTCTAACCGACTTATATATATTATATGAGATCTATTATAAACTTTTTGATTAATTGTAAAATTATTGTAAAAGAGTATTATATAAGTAATTTCAAACGTTCAAGTATAAACCGCATGCAAATTTGTTCAGCCATTATTAAGATTAAAGTACACAACGTGAAGCGATAGATTAGCATACTGGCATTTTATTTATATCGCTCTTATGGTCATTGTAGCATGGAATGTTTTCAAAGGATAATGTTGACTTTTACTTCATAATATTACATATATAAACATCACTCTTTGACGATTATATTGTATGTGGGCAGATATATATAGTGTATATTAGCATTATATATACAACGTAACATAACGGTGAGAAATACAATAATGAGATTTCTTTTTACAATTTATTTTAGTTCTATTATGCTTTTTACGATTTATTTAGCGTTTATTTTCTTTTTACAATTTTATTTTAGATATAGACAGATGTATATCAATGTGTGTTATAAGTTTAATGTACATTAGGAGATCCATATCGTTGATCCTTGAAATATGAACCTTTTTAATAAAATATTTATTATTTTCTATAATCCATCATATAACTAACAATTATACCAGTCTAAGCTCAACATGAACAGAAACAGCCACATAATAGGATTTTCAATTGTATAGGTCAACAAAAATGAAGTCACATTTTAAGGGACCGAGGCATATTATGTCTACTTAGCTGAGCTCTCGCGGATAGGATTAGGAAAAGGTTAGTGCCGCAAGGTGGAAAAGGGTACGATGCTGAGAAGGGTTAACTGGAAGTTCTATGTAAATCGTTCTAATTTTGTATATTAATACGTAACTTCACGCCTGTTATCCCCGGAGGGGTAGGCAGAAGAATGCAGAACATTCCCACGTTTCATCGGTTACGTTTACGTCCCACTATGGAATAGGTGGTAAGCCTTATTGTTATACATCGGGCACATATCCAGACTGTGAACCACTACTAGAAAATCTAAATTAGAAAATTTTATAGTGTTCTACCCGGAATCGAACCCTGGATCTCTCGATTCGCACTTGCAAACAACACGACCAACGAGGCAGTAATAATAATAATAATATATCTTCAATTCAGGAAAAACCCATATTAAGATAATAGATAATCTTAATATTAAACTAAAATCTCTTTAACCAACTTGAATGCACAAAATATAACACAACAGAAATATGAACTCATCGAGGCACTTCGGAGTTTACGTTGTTAAATGGCAAAAATAGTGATGGAAATTGTAAATTGTAAAACAACTCTTAATGGTGGTCCGTTTAACGATGCATTTAATATCCGTTTCGCCAGCTTTAGCTAGTGGATGTGTCATAAAATAAAAAGCAAAATGACATTGCAATAATAATCTCACACTCTAGATAGGTGGTGTACCTATATATAAAATATAGCCAGATATATAAATGTATAATTTGTACATTTGTAAAATATATGTCGTGTCATAGAAACTCAGAAAGAAGGGTTGGGAAAATAATAATATGTACATTATATTGTTGTAATTACAAGCATAACATAAGAAAATTTTTATTTTTGTTTATCATGTTTTAACGTGTTCTATATTTAAAGAAAACGTAACTTCAAGCCTGTAATCCCCGAAGGGGTAGGCAGAGGAATGCATAACATTCCCACGATTCACCAGTTACGTTTTAGTCCCACTATGGAATAGGTCATGAGCCTACTGCCATGCATCGGGCACATATCCAGACTACGAAACACTACTAAAAATTCTAAATTAGAAAATTTTGTAGTGTTCGACCCGGGAATCGAACCCGGGTGCTCCCGATCGGCAGTCGCACATGAAATCAACACGACCAGCGAACGAGGCAGTCAATTATATTTAAAGAATTTCGAATATTTTTAAAATAGACTGGTCAATGGGCAAAAATCGCTTCAGTAGATCGATTGTAGCCTATTTGATTTTAAGTCTCTGCTTCAGGTTGAGAACGTTAAAAAGTATGACGTGTATTCGACAGGAAAATCGTTATTTAACTTATTTTTAAAAATTCTAAAGGCAGTAAAACTGTCAAAATAAATTTATTGTTATATGTGAAAATTTACCAGCATCACACACTAAGACCTTAATTAACCCTTTCATTCTGAGAGGAGATCCGAATTCAAACAGTGGAACGACATAAGAGTGAAAAAATTTGAAAATTGCAATATTTTTAAAAACAATTGTATTCTTGCTTTAAGTTACGAATTCAATTTTCTTTAAATATTACCCTCAAATAGGTATTGCCTCTTCAATGAACAAAGACATCTAACAGTGCGGGGATGCAGACGGCGCTGGTACACAATAATGCTCTTTGGAATCTGAAGCCGGAGATCCATTAGCGAGTAAAAGCGCTAGCTTTGTTAAGC
This sequence comes from Mysoria ambigua, assembly GCA_018245875.1. Taxonomy (NCBI): domain Eukaryota; kingdom Metazoa; phylum Arthropoda; class Insecta; order Lepidoptera; family Hesperiidae; genus Mysoria; species Mysoria ambigua. Next base: position 2,858 of record DWEI01000170.1, on the reverse strand, counting down.
CATAGGCAATGAAATATCCACAACACAATAGTTTAAACATCAGTGACTTAGGCTCACTCGCTGCCATATACAAAGCCTGGCGTATACAAAGGGTTTTTGGACACAAAGCCTCCGGGACATAATTTTACTGGCTAATGGACTGGCATTGCGGATCAGTGAGCGAACAAGCGACGCTGTGGCTCACCGGACTCGCGAATGGATCATCTTTTTACGGGACGATGAAAACCTTTGTCCGTACAAGAGGAATGTCCACAATGGAGTTGGTACACCAACTAAATGGAAGCTGATTCAATACGTGTCTGCCGCATGTTATTTGAATTGAATTGTATAAATACCAAAGTAGGAGACACGGAGCTGCGGTTTGACTGGTTCAGCTATATTTGTTCAGCTGCAGTACAACAAAAAGCCTTTATTTTATTCCATGTGCTTTCCTTTTATTGAAATTTTAATAATTTTAATGTATATGCATATCATTATCAGTCTGTTTTAGTCCACTGTTGAGCACAATCCTCTCCTTAGAGAGGGAACTATTTGCTCATGGTCCCCACGCTGGGCATGCTGTCCAAACCCTCATTCAGCTTCTCGCATCGCTTGTTCTGTTGCCCGTCGGCGGCTATATTCTGTTGACTACCCCTTGGGGGAAACAATCGTTATGTTGTGTTAATACTGATAATTGAGAATCCCTTTGACACTTATTGTCAAAAAGGAATATACACAACCATTCTGTAGGTGTTTCGTATTGCCAGATAAAGAGTAACTCTTTTATAAGGTAATCTGCACGGTTTTACAATGAAGCCTTCGAGAAAATTCGAAATTTGATAATTAACAAGCTTAAGAAGGCAATTGAGATAAAACTTAGCCGCACCGCCACTACGAAATTGCCGATAACTTGAAAACAACAGGTTTTAGCTTATGCTTAACATTTATATACCAATAAAATATACAATGAATTTTAAAACATGGTACACTATAATGACAACTTTGTTGGTTGTGTTGGTTGCACGTGCGACTGCCGATCGGGAGGTTCTGGGTTCAATTCCGGGTGGGGCACTACTAATTTTTTTTTTATTTAGATTTTCTAGTAATGGCTCGAAGTTCGGATATGAGTCCGGTGCATGACAATAAGCTCACCACCTATTCCATAGTGGGACGTAAAAGTACCTGGTGATACGTGGGAGTGATCTACACTCCTTTACCTAACTCTTCGGGAATTACAAGCGTGATGTTACGTTTTAGTGCACTACAATTTTGCTTCCTACTGGTCACTTACGAAGCAATTGGTCAATAATTTGTTTCAATTACAATTTTGAAGATGTAAAATTGTTTAAAAAACAGTGCAATATATTATTGTTACAATCCTAAGTAATAAGCTGTATCTTTCTTTTATTTTTCATGTTTGGTTTATAGTTACAACAAGTCATAGAATGACCAGAGGAGTTGCAGAAAGATAATATGAAAAAAGAAGTTTTAAAAATTAAATGTAAATTTGTACAGAATTCAATATAGAAGCTATACTTATTATCATCAGACGTAAAAAGAAATATTGAAAGATTAACAATGAAATTGATTGTTTCTTTTTATTCAGTTCATTTCCAACCAATTTGTACATACATTCCGCAAGATGTATAAAATGTATATAAGAATATGAATGTTTATGATAATATTTATGACGAACACTACTCAATACAATATTATGATTTATTGCGACCGCTCCCAGCATGTTGAAATTTTGTCTTTTGCTCATAAATAATGACGTTTGTTCAAGGAAAAAACTCATTTGAGGCTAATTTACTTTTGTATTATTATATATACAACAAACACACTTATATACGAAACATATCTGTATATTTCTTAACACTAAAATGTTCATGCTAAGCTCATTCACCCAATCATTTCTTTACACCCAATCGAAAAATCGTTAAACATTTGTAATATTTTTCCTTATACCTAAATTTTTTGGCCTAGTATATATTATTTATTCTTCGATCGACTAAGTTGCCTTTGCAAGGATATTATTGTAATGTATGAAAATATTTTTCTATTTGGTGTTCGGAAACATTTTAATTGTACATACATACATATCTTCACGCCGGGTCCCTTACGGGGTAGGCAGAGAGCACGAAAAATTAATTGTGTTTATTAATTATTAATTACCTGTTTGCTTGTTAACTGCAAGCACGATTGCTGTACGACGCTGCAATTGCCGCTGAGATTACGTGTTATTTGGCAGCTAAACTTCAACCTGCCACTTCACTGGTACGAAATTGGAATCTTGAGAATAATATTGAAAGTCATTCGTCATAATAATGAAGGAAAATATAACGAGGATAATACGTTGTAATAACGCGTAATATTTTCCAATGTGTCTGAAGTTTGCCATCCCATCGGCTGATGTGAATCGTCCTATGTTAATCTCTAAAAAGGAAAAGGGGTTAATTAGAAAACGTTAATTAATACACGTATAAGAGTTTACTACACGATGTAGTTTAGAGATTTGTATATTTCATGGTACGGTTCGCTGATTCGCTTTCATGTTGCCGTGATATTTCAACGAAATTATTCAACGCCGTCTCACTGCTATTTGGCAGCGTCTGTACAGCATAATCGGAGTTAAGTGAAAATAATTAAGTCTGTGTTCGTTCATGAGTAACCGGCGGACGGCTGGAGTACCCTTACCACTGTTCTTTAAATAATTGCAAGAATAATTTTAATATTTTCCTCATAGACTGCCTCGTTCGTCGTGTTGGTTGCAGGTGCGACTGCCGATCGAGAGGTCCCGGTTTCGATTCCCGGGTTGAACACTACAAAAATTTTCTAATTAGAAAATTTTCTACTAGAAAAAATCTGGTAAAATTTCT
>DWEI01000169.1:0-26189 GCA_018245875.1 Mysoria ambigua | reverse complement strand
TGATTTCATAGTTATTTTGTCCTGTTAAATAGTTATGACTATAATTTTTTTTTCGACCAATTTAACGTTCCACTGTTGGCACATGGGTCTCCTCTCAGATTGGGAGAGTCAAATACGCACTGGCCAAGTGTGGATTGGCACACTATACTATAGTCATAAATATGATCGAAATAAAACCAGACATCTTTCATCACATATTCAACCACTGCTGAGATATTGTTACGGTTATGGCACTTGATACGCTTGTGTAACAGCAAAGCAAAGCAAACGGGAACATAATTATGCCGCCGTACCTTCCTGCTTAACTGTTAGAATAGCCGCGGATATAATTCCACAATTAATCCTTCGAGGCAATTGTACATTTAATTACGTCATTGCATCCTTGTTCCATTGTAAAACAACTAAGTACCTGCGACGCATTTTCCGCCATGCATTTGTACGACAACAGTGCCCGCTCGCAACCTTTGTCGCCGTCCGACACCGATTCTTTGTTAACTGCGAACATATAATGTGGTTTATTTTCAAGTCATGCATCGCCCCACAAACGTAACATCATGCCTGTAATCCCCGAAGAGGTAGGCAGAGGAATGCAGAACACTCCCACGTTTCACCGGTTACGTTTATGTTGCACAATGGAATAGGTGGTAAGCCTATTGCCGTACACCGGGCCAGACTCCGAAGCCGTACTAGAAAATCTAAATTAGAGAATTTTGTAGTTATACCCGAGACCTCCGGGTCGGCAGTCGCACTTGTAACCAACAACAAACAATGTTGCTTAATAGTCTTTAATACAAAATTTGCTTCGACACCAGTAGGTAAGCTAATTTTTAATGTGTAATGAAGGCAGGAGCAACCATGAAAACTTTTGCGAGGTGCATATATATGATATATGGGTAAACAAAGTTCAGCTGAATTCCGCGTCGCAAAGATGATTTATACATTTTTAAGTAATGTTGTCGTTTTGCTAATAGGGAAGTAAGAAAGAAAATCGAAAGGTACAGTATGTTAATTGGTTCAACTACTTTTAGTGATAAATTGCTTACCATGTGAGCACGAATGCAAATAATTCTCAATGTTTTTCAATTCTTCTTCATTATCGAAAATATTCTTGGCTTTTTCAAGTGCCTCTTCATGTTGGAGCATACCACTGTCGTCCATCTGAAATAACATTTAAATTTTAATGACAACTTTTACAAAACTTATTGAACAAAAATTCTACCTTGTAGGTATAAGTTTATTACGTTTAAATTGCATTTGGTATCCATTATAAATATACACTTCAAAATATTCTTTCTTATATGGTGTCTTTGAATCATTTATAACTGTGTTACAAGTTTTCTTAACTGCTATGTATATTTTATTATTTTCATTTTTCATAAGTATACTGAGTGTGCAAATAAAATATAATTTACAATTGACACATATTATCACAGTAAATATACGATTGGGCCAACGTCCTTAAGCTATAGTTTTTTATCCTCCGCCAATAATTAATCGTCGACGATTATTTGTAAAAAAGATTGCGCGTAAATGGATAAGATAACCGTAATGCAGAACACTCCAAACAGACACGTTTACGTCCTACTATGTAGTAGGTGGTGAGCCTATTGCCATGCATCGGGCACATATCCAGACTCCGAAAAACTGCTAGAAAATCTAAATTAGAATTTTTTTGCAGTGTTCGACCCGAGAATCGAACCCGGGACTAACAACACGACCAACGAGGCGGTTTATTAAATCTTAAACTAAGCTTTATTACATTACATTGTACATAATATAAGCCTATCGCTTAAAAATAACTACTTGGTAATAAATACATAGTAATAAATACTTAGTAATAAATAATGGTGCTCTACTAATACCTATATACATGTTACGAGAAAATATTAGATACTCACAAGTCCCGATTTCTTCATGAGACACGCCAAAAAACAGGGCACGTTCTCACCGGCTGGTATTTTACGAGCCTTCAAATCTTTTATGTCGTCCTCCGAAATGACATGGTCTTTGATACATTCTATGCCCAAAATATGGAATTCCTGGTGGATTTTTTCTTTCTGTTCTTCAGTCATAGCCTGCATTATAAACAAGAAAACGAAACATATTAACCATCATTTCAGGCTTTGTTGAAAGAAAATAGAGTTAGGTATTAAAATATTTTATAATATCTTGTTTGATTTTATATTAATTTGGTTGTACAAATTAAGTCCCCGTACTTGACTGAGTCCTTGTTCCGGCTTAGTGAATGCAGTCGCGTTCCTAAGCCGGGGATTATGAGTTCGAATCCCATTCACATTAAATATGTATGTAATGAGGATAAGTATTTGTTGCGCTTATGTATAAAAAAATAAATGTGTGTAAGTACGCAATATAAATATATAATAAGTATATAGTTATCAGTCTAGTCATCTGTCTGGTTACCATAGCACAGGCTCTTTTGGTGGTAACTACGGGATGAAAGCTCGTCTTTGGTAGATGTCATAAGACATTATTATTATTATTAGAATTTAATTTAGGTTTCACTAGAATTCTGAATAAACTATACTATCACCAGATGTCTGTAATTCTGAAGGTTAGTAACAATAGCGTTACGTTAACTGAAGGATTAACAATATAAAATTCAAGCTCTTCCTAGTTTGGCCCTCACTGTCGGATCACATAACACAAGTGAGGTCACAGAAAAAAGTACCAGACCGAAACTCCTAGAATGATCTGGAAAAACAATGTCTACGAAAATTTGTTTATAGAGATAATTTTTACATATAAATGCCAGAACACATATGGAAATGGACCTTCCCTGAGGAGTTATGTTAACAGTGTTCGTATCATGCGGGTTGAAGGTAATAAGTTTGGGTAATAAGTCTTGATTATACTCATAACTAGTCTTTATATCGTGCCATTGATAGATATGGATCTTCTCTCAGAATGAAGAAGATTAACCGTTTCGTCTGCCACGCTGACACTTTGACCGCTGGCACCGCTTGTAGGCGGATAAGCAGACTACGTTTGAACAAAGTATTTAGAGTAATAAGTAAAGAATTAAGACTTACGATTGTCGAATGTGGCACAACCCAAAGATATATACAAAATAACAGGAAACCGTGTTGAAACATTTTTCAGTATTTGCAAATTTTCCAAAAACGAGCGTTTTGCTGGAAATATGATGACTTTTTGATTGAATTTGTCATAGGAATCCTATTATATACAAGAGGCTAGTCGTTAATCAGCGTGAGGAGACAATTTCTGTGGTTTTTTCGTGTGTTGTTAAGCTAATTACGAGTAGGTAGGAAATTTTGGTGAATTGTAATGGATATACGTACTTACAATGGAATTGGCAGGCTCTATTATCTTTGGGTCATGGTAAGCAGTGCGACCTTTAGATTAGGGTGCAGTCTCATTATGGTATGGGTTGGTTAGATTTTAGGATTTCAAGATTCACGGAAAGTTATTGCTTAAGAGAATATGTGCGAATTATGTTTTTGACCGCAATTTGGCACTTGATGCCCTCAGTTTATCTCGTTAGAGACTGATACGACGATTTAATAACAATAATAACTTTTACATATGTATTATACTGTAATATACTTAAGTGTTAATAATGTCTAGTCTGCTTCATTCTGACGAAGGCGATAAGTGTAGGTTTGGTATACTTCAAAATCCTTTCTGCACTTATATAAGAGATATTTGACAGCATACCAGAATTTCTCTGTTCTTTTTAATATACGTACTTATTTGTGCTTAATATTTCACGGACTGAGCGGATGAGAATAAGGAAGATTAACCACCATCCAGGGTTCTCTCGCTTAAACATTCATGTTCTTATTAAATTCAGGAAAAATGTCGATGAGATGATATGCGCGTAGATTTGGCAAGGTCAACCTTATGCGCCCATTACCGTTTAATGGGCGCATCACGGTTCGGTGACAATGCCTGTCGTCGCATCGTGTCAGCTAAGTTGATCGCCGGAAACATTTAATTCGGAACACAGAGACTCATCTGTTGAAATGAAGTTTAGAGTAATGGCAAAAAAAATTGACAAAACAAATAAGACATTGGCAGAGTAATAAATACAAAGGTTTGAAAATTGTTACCCAATTTTATACAGGTAGTCGTTGAGTATTTTCTTAAACGACAATAGACTTTCATATTAACTAGTTTAGAAATTAACACTTCAGGGAGCTGATACAGCTCTGCACTTAACGACGTAGCGTTTTTCTGGGATAGGCTTGTGAGATCGGTCCAGGTGGCTTGGGATCAGAATAGGAGCTGCGGTATCCTCTGCCTGTAATTAAAGGTGACTACGCACATGGAGACTTCCAGGGTTGCTAGCGGCTAGAGTGGGAGCTCAAATCATTTAGCCGGCGACTCTGAGAAAGACGATGATGTCTGTGGTCATATGTCGCACGGTTGTCCCGCGCTAGGAGGCCATCGATGAGTTTCATCGGAGATCCGTGATTCCTATTAGCGTTGAGGAAGGACCCCAAGACAGTTTTTATGCCATAACAATCCTACATAACCCACTAACTGTTACAGGATATTGGATACCCCATGAAGGTTAGTTCCCTCCCCCACCCATAAAAATGCTTGTGAAACCGAGGGAAAAGTGTATTTAGTAGTAGAAAAAGTTGCTCTTTCATATTTTGGTATCCGGGCAATACAACATAAGAAATACTTCGGTAATAATCATGTGCAGAAGATATGTACGCTCAGAATTAAACCGATTTGATGTTAAAAAAGAAACCGTTATATTTACAATTTCTTGTTCTAATGTTAACAAAACTCATATTTTATTGTGAATGTTTCGTTAGTAGTGTTGGTTGCAAGTGGGACTGCCGATTGCGAGGTCCCGGGTCAAAAACTACAAAATTTTCTAATTTAGATTTTCTACTCGTAAACGTACCTGTTGAAACTGGTTAAAAGTGTTCTGTATTCCTCCTGATTACAGGCGTGAAGTTCCGTTTACGTTTAATATAACAGTTAAAAAGTGGGATTACTATACATCACTGCCCACACGTTAGGCGTGATACAGATGTGATGTTACGTAACGTTTTCAAGATGCTTTCTGGGAACCGTAGAAAAAATTGGATTTCTTTTAGTGCAGAACATGATACCTTGTAAAGTAAGTTAAAATTATTAATTTGCTATCGTTTTTGAATGAATGAATGGCGATTTTCCAACGTAAAATCTAATATACGTTGTGGTGAGTCAGAGTTATTGCGAGGAATATTTTGGCAGGCGCTAAAGACTGTTCTTGATCTAAACATGTTCTCGGGTACAGCATAAGCAAGGTAAGAGCCAAACTAAAACGTTCTCATAAAATTGAAACAATCACTCGGTTTTCACAGTTCTTTGATCGGTTCATATAAAATTGGTCTTACTCAGAACCAGCATCATCCACATTCATATAATAATAATAATAAAATAATTTATTGCCTCAAAAACAGGATGTTACGTCTAGCTTAAACTTAGAGACAAATACGGTAAATATAAGTTACATGTATTAGAGTATTATATAAATAAACGTAGGCAAAATGTACTGCATCTATCTATATACTGTATCTTTATCTGTAAATCTACATACTGTATCTGATATTGAGATCAGAGAGGAGTAAGGCCTCTTACGAAGTAAATTACCTAATTACGAAAAATGATTAATTATATGTAAATTTGTATAACTATAATGATTTTAATTTGTCACATTTATTCTGATATTAAATATGTAATTTAATATCAGAATTAATTTCACCTAACTAGGCTTTTGTACATTATCTTAGTAATCTAAGAATTACAGTACAACAGAATGATTTGTGAATTATGGTGAAAAGTTTTAATGTTCATTTGTGATAAAACTAATAAACATGCAACTATACATATGGATTAATGCAAAAATAGTTTTAGCAGGCGCCAAATGTACTCCTCAATTTAAACGTGTTTGCTTGGCTCTGCTATATCCTGTTTTAGGTGCCACTGTTATACATCAGTTTCAAACTAATTAACTACTTTTTAAGATATTTACGAAGTTACGAGTATATAGAGGTAGATAGTTATTTATCCGTGTATGGCGTTGTATGTATTTTTAATTTTACGTTGCAGCCAGGCCCCGAACTAACGTGGCGCAAGCGGAGCAAATAAATGCTCAGAACGGCAAAAATAAAGGACGGCAAAACTGAGGCCACCTGGTCATCACACGGGATCCTCCTTTTTTGTCCAGTATAGAAAAAAATCCTAAGAGTATATTTCAAAGTAAATTATTAAATGGACCAACATATATTAAATTGCTGTTATCCACACTAATATTATAAAGAACAAATATTTTTTGTTTGATTGTTCGCTTGTGTTGAATAGGCTCCAAAACTAATGGAACGATTTTAACAATGTTTTCACTAATTGAATGCCACATTGTCAGAAAGTAAAATAGGCTGTAGTTTATTTTTGAAAAACTTAGACTTGTGCAAAAAACAGGTTAATCAAGGTGAAAAAATAGTTTTTTAATATTACGCTTCTTATAGTTTTAAAATTAATAAATGACCGCTTCATTCTTAAGGTGCATTTTTAATATGATAATAAGAAAGCTTATAAAAATAAAAAATAAAATATATCCTGGGACATCTCCACACACGGCTACCTGATCCCAAAGTAAGCGTCAAGAGAGCTTGTGGTATGGTAACCAGGCGGCTGATAAACTACATATATACATATAAATTTATACTTAAATAGACATTTGCTCATATTTAAATAGACATTGTGCTCATCACACAAATATTTTATTCTGGGTGGAATCGAATCGAAGGATTTCATTTGTGGAATGAAAGGGTTGTAAATGAAATAAAACAATAAACGTATTTTTCATTTTAATGTCGTAGTGGAATACATTAACTTCCTTCACGTTCAAAAAATAAACAAAAAATATGTTATGTATTGCGTGTAAAAATTACTTAAAAATTTCCTTATTGTCATCGGAAAATTTCCTTCCCTTCAAATTTTTTTTCAAATTACAAAACAAATGATAATCACTCTGGAAAAAATAAAGGTCTGGAAAAAAGGCCCTTGTACAACTGATCATATCCATTTTATTTTGTATTTTCTGTGTGTGAGTGTGTAAATAAAAATAAAAGGTTTGGCCTGTAGGGTGGGTGAACCAATGCTCCGAAGTCATGCGTATGCAGAGCTCTCATTGCAACTCTGATTGTTTGAAAGGGCGCGTTGTCTTGCAAGAGCAACACACCCTTAGTCAATTTTCCTCAGCGCTAGGTTAGATTAGGTCTATACTGTTAGGTTTTGTAGTTCCCGCGGGTGAAGACGCGCAGGTCAGCTAGTATTTTATAATTAGCTTAGCACTGTAATATCACACCTGCAATTCCTAAGAGATAGGCAGAGAAATGTAGAACATTATTAATGGCGTAAAAATTTTAATGGTTATCACCAATTTACAACACTAAAATTATATGTTAAAAGATAAGAGTTATATGAATAAAAAATGGCCATCTGGTATGTATCGTACACATCTGGTATGTATGGTAGTAGCCTGGTACGTAAAACAGAGAGGTTTAGCCAATAGTCCTCACACCGGGCATGAGGGCTGAGGATCGCAAGCACAGCTTGTCGCGCCGCCTACACTGCTGCCCATATGTGGCCAGGGTATTTAGCTTTGCTTAGGCAGGGCGCGTCATGGTCGCCTCTTACGACACCTTGTATCTCGCCAATCACGCCACCACACGGATATTTTAATAATGATGTTTTACAACATGCTATTTATACATTTAAATACTGTTGCAGTTTCCCGATGACCGATAAAAGGAGGATATATGCGCTCAGGATAATTGAAGTTCCCTTATTTTTCAATCTTAAAAGCCTTATACTGCATTTGTTCTGTGGCTTCTTAATAAAAAATAATTAAATAGACTTTGACTAAACATAATTTTTTATTTAATCTGCTCCATCTGCTGCTCTTTTATTTAATCTTAATTTAAAACTCATTTCATAAAAATGATGTAGGTTAAATATCCTTAGATGAAGTCGCGAATTGTGTGAACATTTGAATTAAAACTATCTATGACTGTTACTTAATGATTTGGAATTTTTAGTCCAGAATCTCTGTCTCAGTTTCAGTCTCAGTCTCTCAGTTCAGGACCTCTTGAAGCAATCCAACCATCACATTACTGTGTATAGGTGATTGTGATATATGTGAAACCACGACATAGTTGAACATTGTAAATATCGCTCAAGATCAGATAAACACATCTACTTTTGATAACTTTAAGGCATAGTTAACCCGAACTGTGACGTCAAATGCTTTACATCGAATAAACGGTATTTACAAATATATTGTCATAAAAGATAATATGTCCACATACTCGTAAATATGATGTTGGATTGTTCACAGTAGATAATTCAAATGCCCTTAGAATTATTACATATTTATGAAAGCAAATTGTTGACAATAATAAGCATGTTGCAACTGTTGGAATTTTTATTTCAGTCCCTTTGTCCCCGTACCTTTGCGAAAATATGATTTTGAACCCTGTGCCCTGTTGATACGAAGCATTTTTGCAAACGTTCAAGTGAAATTACATTGCAATAATATACATAGCATATATTTTGTGAAGCTGCTAATAGAGTGTTTGTTGCCACATCCGTGGCTATTGCAAATTCCATATATAAACAGCTTATATAGACTACTATCCACAGTACAGCAAAATGTTCCCAGCTACCAATCTGTTGTGTTACTTGATTGTCTTCAGTTCCTTATCACTGGTAACTATTGTTGTCTATTGCTTTCTTCTATGTAAAAAAAATCTGATTCATAAAATTACAATCAAAACACATAGTTGTATTCTATGGTATATTACATAATTCTTTATGTTTTAATAACATGACATAGAATTATGCCTCTTGGAAAAATCTAACAGTACTTTTTGCCCTTCTTGGGGAGCAATTCTAGGACCTCCGGTTTAGAAGAACGAGGCATTGAAAGTATGTTTTAATCTTTGTAAATGATAAACTAAGTTATAAATCCACACGGCGTTAATTTACCGTTAGACTTTTATATACACATTTTAATTCTTTCTCAGGCGCTCAATGTGGATGAACTGAAAAAGGAATATGTTGGCTTTATAATGGACTGCGCTCGCCAATATCCAATTAGTTCATCTGATGTCGAGCAACTCAAGAAAAAGCTGATATCTGACAGTCAGAACGTTAAATGTCTGTTAGCATGTGCCTATAAGAAGGCAGGAATGGTAAGAGTCATGGGAAATCACTATTAATAACGAAAAATAAACCTTGCGTGTTCAATAAGTGTCTAATATTAATAAGTAACAATGATTGTAATTGTCGGTTTTGGTTATGCGATAATTGTGCTATATAGTCGAGTTTTAAATTAATGAGATAAATGTTCCATATAAATATATTTACTAATACGTCTTTTATAAAGACCCTACAACCCATTTTAAACGCGAACACAAGAATGCTTGTGTTGAAACTTTTGTGAAGGAATTCTTGGATGTGTGGAGATAAAACCGGGCTTCAATAGGATTTCATAGTTCTACAATCGGAATAAATAAATCTTTAATAAATATAGGAGAAAAATTGGCACACAATAAAATGTGTACAGATTCATCAAGGTTATTGTGTCCGTTCTCATTATACGGTTCATGGTTTGTGGGCAGTATCTACCTTGCGTTATGTTATTTGATTTAAACACCGGATACTTTTCGAATACACATATTCATCTGTTGAAATTAAGTTTACAGTTGCAGTAAAAAAAGATAAGCCCAAATATTGGTTGGGTTGCCTAACAATCTAATAGTTTGTTTAATAGTCGTGGGATTAGTAAAATTTAATTGCAAAATAAAGTATTTTTTTTAATTCCAAAACTTACTGTATATACTTATTTCATATGTAAATTGTCTCACTGATAGACTGATCAGAAAAAGCCGAAATAATTTAGCGTTCTTCGTTTGATTTAACTGAGACCTAAAGAGGGATTGAATTTGAATTTTTTGAATTTTGAATTTTAAATTTTAAAGAAATCTCCTTCAAGTTATTCACTTTTTTCACACAGTTATTCTCTTTTATTCACTTTTTTCTATTTATATGTAGGTCTAATTCAAAGAATATTTCAGATGAGTGACATTACGAAGCTTAGCTGTTTATAAAATACACTTATTATTTTGCCAAAACGAACCAAATATTAGTAAAAAATATATGTACGGCTTATCCCGCCCTGTATCCTAGAATTAGGCAGACCTAGAGTAAAAAAGATTATCAAAGTTTTTCTGTTTATTATGTAGATGGATGATCAAGGAAATCTCTCAGTAGACGGTGTGAAGAAAATTTCTCAAAACTACTTCTCTGATGATCCCGAAGAAATGAAAAAAGCTGAAGATTTTGTGGATGCTTGCAAAAGTGGTAAGTTTCATAATAGGAAATAGATGTGGTACGGACATTTCATAGAAGCTAAATGAAACATTTATTAATTTATTTTTGAGGTTTCGTTACATGCAATATGGCTCACTTGCAGTGTTAAATATTGTCAGATAAACATATTTGGGAATTTTTGGGCGGTTCAACTTACTGGAACAGCTGATTAATCTAATAATGGTACTGAGATTTGACTGCTGATCCTGGTCTTGCGGATTTAACTCCCATGCATTGCATATATTTATATAATGAGATTAAATATAATGTAATAATGGTATATATATTTTCGTAGTTAATGACGAAAATGTATCTGATGGAACAGAAGGATGTGAGAGAGCTGCTTTAATTTTCAAATGCAGTGTAGAAAAAGCTCCAGAGGTAAGCCGAAGTCATAGTTTCATATAGACAATTCACCTATTTGTAGTTGCTAATAAACTCAGCCCCCAACTAGTATGAAGTTGGCTAACATTGCCTTATACCTGGAATTATGTTCTTACGTAGTCGAAAATGTGCATTTTTTTTCTTGTGTAACCTATTTAAGGATTAACAACTGCTATTAACAATATGGTTGAAACTATATTATTAAGGCACAATTTCGTATGCAATTGCTTAAAGACGGGCATTGGATGCAATGTCTATCAATTGCTATGCTATCCGTTTTTAATGAACTGGTAATTCTACATAAACGGAGACAATGTCTAATTATCTTAAGACAAAATGAGCATTATCTTTCTCTTCTTGATTTGTTCCGGCTGTTCTGAAATACTTATGTTAAATTCAGACACACATTTTCACACTCTTCTTTATGTTTCTTTTTCCTTCTGGCTCCTTTGTTTTCTTCCTTTTGTTTCTGTGCCCAAGTCTAACATCACTATATTAGTATAAGTCATATGACAGTTCTAACAATGTTTCACTAATATTCGTTTTGATATTATTTCAGTTCGAATTGGCAAATTGACGTGTCTTCATAGAGGAGTACCTACCCACCAACGAGTAGTAATATTATGTTAAGTAAATAAAATTTGCAACTATAGAATTAGTACTATGTTTCATATGTAAATAAAAAGATAAATGTGAATTTAGTTTTATTTACTGTTTATAGATCACCGCAATGTACTTTATATCATTTGAGAGCCCTTTTATGTAACATCACGCTCGTAATCCCACAAGCGGTAGGCAGAGAAATGTAGAACAGTGCCTCGTTTCACCGGCTACGTTTACATCCCACGATGAAATGGGTGGTGAGTCTATTGTCATACATCGGGTACATAATCAAACTCCAAGCCATTACAGTGGAAGTGAGAAAAATTGTTTCCAAGAACCTCCCGATAGGCAGTTGCGACCAACACGACGAACAAGGCGACCCATTCGACTGAAAAATAGAACCTTACATATATTATATTACATTATTTCATTAATACAACTGAAAAGCAAAATTACTTACAAAACTAAATCTGAGAAGTACAGGAAAAAAATAGAATAATAGATTATTTTATGATTGTTGTTTACTTAATTTTTTTATTAATCATTGTCCCGTGTTTGGTTACAATTCCGCCTAAAAACAACATTGGTTTAGTTTAATTGCAGCCCGCTTGTCCAGAAAAGAATTATTGCTTTTTGTCTTAAAAAAATCCAAGTTTGTATGAATAGGGAAAATTTATTGATAGATTTTTACGAATAGGCAAATACTTTCGAAGTTTACAAAACTTTGATAAAATTGAATTGACAAATTTTATGAATGACTGACTGACTCACAATGTACTCATAATAACTAATAATAAAAAAAATATAATTAGACAAGGATAGCCCATACTTTCAATAGTTTTTGTCCGTTAAAGTACAAAACATGTATTAAACTGTCAGGGCACCTTCCTACTCCCTTATCATGGGAGTTATATTGACGTCTAAGATTTATTTACGAATAAATGTATATTGACTGCTTTCGGGTAAACATGATGTAAATGAGTGAGGTGTAGTTGCCATTCGCGGTGTCATCCGTTCATATGAACTTGTCTACGCGCTTTTACACGAATGTTTCTAGAAACCACATGATAAATATAGGAATTTCGAATTTATACTTTGTCTGCGTCGTTGGTGTCGTGGTACGTGGTGCGAGCGCGACTGATGATCAAGATATCTCGGTTCCTATACTGGGGTCGGGCAAATGTACATATATGGGAAGCACAATGTGACAAGATTAGTGAAATGTGATACTATTAAACTTCTCTGCTTACAGTCCCAGCGTGATTTTGTATTATATTTTCATCTATAGACAAAATCTAAAATACTCTGCAATTATACCGAGATAAAGTCAGAAAATTAATCAAACACACAATTATCCCGTCATTGTAATAATAGTATGTACATTTAGTATTGTTGGTAATTTAAATGATTGCAATCGTTTATAGATCTACATATCGATTTCAGAACGTGGATTAAAAAAAATTGCATTTTCATTTTATTTCAATATGGATCTATTTGATAAGGAAAATTGTTTTCACCTTAAAAATATATAAATATACTTTACAATATCTGTATACGTGTATAGCACACGAAATATTTATAAAATAATATTACGTATTTTTATCCTTCTACATATAACCTTTAACATTTCATGAAAACTATAAAAAAAATTTCATCTTAAAATGTTTGTAGGACTTTCAAAGCACAAATCATCAATATAATTCATATTGAGAGAGTAGATTGTATTTTTTCAAAGCACTAATCTTCAATATAATTCATATTGAGACAGTAGATTGTATTTTTTCAAAGCACTAATCTTTAATATAATTCATATTGAGAGAGTGGATTGTATTTTGCATGCACATCCATGATATAACGGCAACGAGAGAGGATGCGTCGTTTTATTATGACAGTGAAAGACAGCCAGTAGCTTTGAACCCGCCTGATGAAGATGATGAGTCCTAAGACGGTGGTGCGAATGCCTAGAAAAAAACTGTTCACCCTTTCTTTGAAGCAATTTACATATGTCTTAAAATAAAGACTTCGAATTTAATAACATACACAAATTTCAACTGTGTGTAATTTATCGATTGCTTTAAATATAAGAATAAGTAGGCTGACATAAATAAATACTGAATTTTACTTTTAACTAATATGAAAATTGTATTGTGTTCATTATATTTTAATATACATTTTTCAAAAATAAATCAGCAAAGCCACGAAACGCACATAGTTCGATCATTACAATAATTATGATAAATTGTTCCAAAATAATTGCATTACTGTTATATATAAATTTAACCGAACGGAGAATTATGAACATTTGGGAATACATTTTTGAACAGTTCATTCGATATTCAGCGATGCGGATTATTTTATTGGCTTTGCTTTGCATCGGGTCGGCTTCGGTAAGGTGTTTTATTACATTGGTGCTTTATATTTAAAATTTTCAATTTTTGATTTCACTACCTATATCCTAAAAGCATTGATTTCAATATAATAAAAAATAATAACAATAACAATATAAAAAAAAAACTTCAATTCATTCAGATTTTGTTTTGAAATTTGAAATTGTTATATTTGAAAGTAGATTAATTTTTTGAGGCTATGACTGATGCTGAGGCGAAGGCACAGTTTACTAAATTCGTGACGTCATGTTTGGGCGAGCATCCCGTGGATCCGGTGGACCTGATGAAGTTGGAGACTATGGTGTTACCTAACAAGCGCGAAGTTAAGTGTCTTCTGGCATGCACATACAGAAAAATCGGAACGGTGAGTGTTAAAAATGAAATTGAATATCATTAAGAGCCTATTGCAATCTACCGCTGTACATATCCCTTCCTTGAGCGGTCGTGCATGTAATTCGCATGCTGAGCATGCCGATTGAGTAAACACCGTCTACGCTGCCGTCCAAACCTAGCCAGGACGTTTATTTGTGCTTGTTCGTGAATACTTTAAATACTAATATATAGGTACATGTAGAACAATACGGAACTACAGATTCATTTCCCCACTTCGAAATGGTTAAAATGAAATGAAATCGTATCAAATAATGTTTACAAGAACCATCCCCGTCTGCTTTTGTTGATTATAAAAAGGTTGTTTCATTTTCTCAATCGCTAACTCAGCAAAACATTATGCAACTTATATGCTGATAGTATTTATCTACTTTCGATATAGTCCATGGAACTAAAATACGTAGAGAATGTGGAATTTTGAGTTATTGTCAAAACAATTTTCTATGGTGCAAGCTCTATCGTATAATATGATGATGAATATGGTACTGGTAAATCGTGGGAAGGCACTGCGCTCCTCTGACTTTGGGGAAATACAGGCGTAATATTATGTTGTACATGTATAGATGTATTATATCACAGATGAACAAGGAAGGAATGTTTGATTTGCAAAAATCATATGAATTGGCAGAGAAAACCAAAAAAGGAGATGAAAAAGGTATAACTAATGGAAAGAAATTAGTGGACATCTGTATTAAAGGTGAGCAAATTCATCAAATATTACACCCGTTAATCCATTTGTTTGGATTTCGTTAATTTTTTGAGTCATAAAATATAAATATATGAAAATAATAAAAACATACTTAATTCTTCTGAATGACTCGTTGGTCGTGTTGGTTGCATGTGCGACTGCCGATTGAGAAGTTCCCGGGTACAAATACCGGCTCGGTCACTAATGAAATTTGTAACTTAGATTTTCTAGTAATGGTTCGGAGTCCAAATTTGTGTCCGGTGGAACGTAAAAGGCCTAGATTCATCACCTATTAATTAATGGGACGTAAGCGTAATTAGTGAAATGCAGAAGGCGCGGAAAAAATATTTACGTAGTTTATTTCCTTGGCTTAATGATGACATTAAGTCGTTAAGTCAAGCCGTATTTTAATGATATACTTTCTGACTTCCGGACTTAGGACTAAATATATCGGGATACAGTCTGACCAACAGAATCTTACGGCACTTACGTAAGAAACCAGGAGTTGAATAATTTATAATAGAGTTGATCTATTTTAGGTATTTCTGTTTAATATAAATGCAATAAATAAAATAAAGACAATAAACATGTTATAAATAAAATAGTTTCGTGTAATTACATGTAAAATAATAATTGTAATACGGATTTAGGAGTTAATAAGAAAGTACTTTTAATTTTTGTAACTATTTCAGTGAATGATGAAACGGTTAGTGATGGAGAAAAAGGCTGCGATAGAGCTGGTTTATTTTTCAAGTGCTTTGTATCCAATGCACCCCAGGTAATATATTTATTATTCAGTTAATGTTATACTTAATAAAATTATAATTATATATTTATTTTTTTATGTCAATTAGAAATTTAAAAAATATTTTTTTACTGTTTCAGTTTGGTTTTAAAATCTAATGATACCTCATGTTTGCGTCGGAGAATATAACCTGTTTACATAGGTAATTGTTTTTACTGAATATTTCCGTATTAATTAGATAAATTAACATTGGTGTTACGGTCATTTATTAAGAATAAATATATGCAGATTGAAATGAATCGTTTTTCTCACACCTTTTTAAGATTTTTTAAATTACTGCAACTTTGGTTTCAAATAAAATAAATATAGCGACATCTAGCGACATGTCGTAATATTTTTTTGCCTTTATCGTCAACAAAAACATAGCGTATGACCAGTTTAGGATCAAGTATATAGATGGTGCTGTAACTTAAACTATATTCAGTACCTCAAAAATTGTTACAATGGAGTGCTTGATTGTGATAAAGTATAAAAATCAAGGATGTTAAGGAGCTCTGTAACCGTAACAGAAACTATCGGATATTCGATATAAAAGTTCATCCGTAATCGTAACCGAATCCGTTATAAAAGTTTCGGATAATTTTGGATACGGAAGGAATCTAAATGAGACTCTCTATGGCACATTGTTTTTGATCAGTTGAGAATGTTGAGATATAAGCCGTGCGTGTCCTTTGCGTAAATATCCATAAAGGAAATTATCAAAAACTAACGGATAATCGGAAATGATTTCATATTCGTATCCGTATCCGAATCCGAATCCGAATCCGATATTATAATTATTCCTTTATCCGTATTCAAAATTAAATATCCATAACATTCCTGATAACAATGAGAGTCAGAAAAAATAGGAAACAGATTTTATGTGTTAGAAACAGGGAACTCATTTTATATAATATAAACGGCATATGAAGTTTTTGTACTAGAAAGTTCTTTCTTCTTATTATAAGCATTTGTTTGTTTCAATTATTAATTACGAAATGCATAAACATGTTTTTAGTGAGATAAGTTTTTCATAGGTAGGCGGACTTTAATAACACTATCACCGTCGATAAAATCCAGAATTACTTATTTATTAATATAACCCGTAAATATTTACCTCAAGGAATGATAAAGCTGTAACAATATTATTTATTACATAATTAT
Source organism: Mysoria ambigua (assembly GCA_018245875.1). Classification (NCBI taxonomy): domain Eukaryota; kingdom Metazoa; phylum Arthropoda; class Insecta; order Lepidoptera; family Hesperiidae; genus Mysoria; species Mysoria ambigua. The sequence continues at coordinate 9,370 of DWEI01000169.1, read as the reverse complement.
AACAAGTGGCTCAGTATCAAATGTACATAAACAGACAAATTATAATATATGGCATGTGTTGTATTTAAATATGTTATAGTAAATACCTACAAAGGTATCTATAAAGTACAACTTGACATTGTAACCTTATAGAGGAAATTGCGTAGACAAATTATAATGTACAATAAACTAGACTAAGCACACACGACATACAAAAAACATTCACCCCTAATGTCACGTTGCATTCGACAATACAAGTCGCTCTACATACGCACACAACCAAACAACCAAACAACCAAAATCTCGTAACGCGGTACGTTCACACACGTCCGCCCGAGCAAGTTTTTAAACACCCCTGCTCCAGCGCAGCGCGCACACAGAGAAAGGTCGATAGATAACCAACTTCATTCAACGGCGTCTCGTCGATCGAGTTCGGCCTGTTCGACTTCGCTCGTCTCGTAATCCGTACGTGAACAATTGATTGCTAACAGTGTTGTTTTGTCAATAATCGTGTGGTGTATAACTGTTTGTGTCGCACGTGAGTCTGCTATGCAATTGTGATGCGGTGTTGTTTAGATAAGTTTGTGCTTAGTGGCGGTTTTTGAGTGTGCCCTGGATGTGTTTGTGTGAACTGTTCTACGGTTTTCTCAATATTTTGTAAGTATATACAATTGTTCTTTTTTATCTCATTTATTGATTATAAAAAAGTTAATAACACAAAATAATATTCTTGTTTTATTGACACCGCGTAATAATTGCATAGATGTAAAATTTAGAAGTAAATTAATAGTTAAAAGTTTGCGTATTTTAATCATTTCCTTTGATAAGAAGCGGTACCGGCACAAGGTTTCTCTCGTTCATTTCAGATGAGTCTTGTCTCGACGTATCCAAGTCTTGATCGTCAACGAGCGATTGTATTGTTGGACGGATGGACGTCTCTTGTTTAATATTAGAATGTCTCCTCTTATGTATTCTATTTCTATAGCCTTTACAATCGGGTGACTTGAAATGAAGGTTTCTTTTGTTAGGTGGATTAATATGTTTATTCCTAATCAATGGTTCGGTAGGTTGTACTTCGATTTCTTTAATAGCTTCAGATTGTAGCCAATTTGGTTTTGTGTTAAATTTTTCTTCAATTGCGTCTTCTGTGTCGCGTCTTTTTCGTCGACCTGACACCACGCCGAGTTGCAGCAATATCGGATTGCTGACAAGTGCAGCAGCGGCGCCAAGGAGCGCTATTCCAGCTATTGGCCACAGTACTGATTTAGCCGCTAATGCCTGGACAACAAATAATTACACGTTTATGAATGTATTTCCTATCGATTCACGCAATTCATACATTCAGATATGTCAGTAATGAAATTATAATAAAAGCCTCATTCAACCATTAATATGCCCTTGACATTTTTGCCGATAATTACGATTTTATTGGTCAGTACGAATTGCCTAGTGTGACTGCCTCGTTGGTCGGGTGGTTCTGGGTTCAGGACCCGGGTCGTGCACTACAATGGCAACAAACTCACCACCTGTTTCATAGTGAGACATAAATGCGGCTGGTGAAACGTGAATGTACTCCACTTCTCTGCCTATCGCTTCAGGGATTTCAGGAGAATAAGATAACGGTTTCGAAGAGTGGGTTGACATTAATATCAATCGTATAACTATCAAGGGATATTGTATTTCCTAATATTATAATACAAAAAAACCACAATCACCATATTCCTAATATAGAATTACCTGTTGTTCAGAGATGTCTCGCAACCGATGAGCTAAACAACAATTGTATCAAACAAATCGAACGAGTTACAAACAACTTGGAATCCATTTGATATAAATTATATTAGGACGATTCTTCAACAAATTGTTGATAAACGGACATCCTTAAACAAAATAAATGGTACAAACCTGTTTGGTTTTATTTGGTACATATAACCATGAGTATAAATATTCACGATTCATTTAATAGTACAACGGACACGGCAATTCTAATAATTACTGTATATATTATGTTTATATATATTTCTTAAATATAAAACGTAACTTCACGCCTGTAATCCCCGAAGGGGTAAGCAGAGGAATGTAGAACATTCCTACGATTCCCCGGTTACGTTTACGTCCCACTATGTAATAGGTGGTGAGCCTATTGCCATGCATCGGGCACATATTCAGGCTCCGAACCACTACTAGAAAATCTAAATTAGAAAATTTTCATAGTGTGCGACCCCGGAATCGAACCCGGGACCTCTCGATCGGCAGTTGCATCTGCAACCAACACGACCAACGAGGCAGTCAAATATGATATTTCTTAAATATGATGCAAATTTTAAGAGTGTCTTTAGTTAGAGCAACTTGAAATTTAGTAAAATGTTAAATAAAAGTCTGTGGATTGGTTACTTCAACAAATTTTATAGAAACCGTTTCACGTGCAGTGATGCTCTGTGTATCTTCAAGGCTCTGTCAAAATTGCGAAAAAACTCCAGTGGAAACTAGACATGTTAATTATTAATGGCTTAGACTATTTCTAGACGCATAAGATTTGCACGGATTTCGGTAAGCGTTGTACTCGGTTACCGAAATTAAAATTAAAATTTCATTTCCTGTACTCACATGATCGTAATGTTTGTGATGATAGTTAACGTGGTGATGCGCATCGTGGTGTCCGTAGTAATGATCGGGTGGATGATGATCAAACGCGTGATGTTCGAATCCGGGATGGGCGTGATCTAGATGTGGACCGTGGTACTCGTATCCGAAGCCAGGTGGACCTTCGTCGTAGTGATGCGATTCGTAGCCTGTAAAATGGAAATATAAATGTAACATCGCCCATGTAATCCCCAAAGATGTTGGTAGGGGAAAGTAGTTCATCCTAAGTTTAACCAGTTACACTTACGCCCCACTATGGAATAGGCTGTGATCCTATTGCCATACACCATGTTTCCAGACTCCAAGCTACTACTAGAAAACTTAAATTAGAAAAATCCAGTAGTGTCGACACCGGACTTTGTATCCGGGACCTCCCGCGCTTTCCACCAACACGACCAACGGGGCAGTCAACATAGAAATATATACATATTAATAAATGTTTGACCATGTTTTCTGTTGAATGTAATTGTTGTAATTTAATGTCGCTAGAATTACGTCCGTGGACCGCCGCGTGTTTGAAACATGCAACAAACGATTCCACAAATTAGGTTTGGTTATACTCGTATTTGTCCAGAACGCTTCTATAAAGTGTGGAATTTTCTGAATTGGCTACTATAGATAAACGTGGATCAATGTGATGTAGGTTTCATCGAAGGGCCAGCACAAGCGGTATTGAATATCCGCCAGCTAATTCAAAATTGAAAATCGACATGACAAGTAAGAGGGAGGAACTATCGTATCGTTATTTACGATCATATTTCTAAAAGTATATATTTCTATATATGTAGTTCATCAACCGTTCGGTTACCACACCACAAGCTCTGTTGACCCTTACTTTGGGATCAGATGGCTGTGTGTTAAGAGTTTGCAGTTACATAGTACGATTAGTAAATATTACACAATTTTATTTATTCATTTAGCAGTACGCTTGCGAGGACCAGCTTAGGAAGTGGCGCGCTTGCTTAGAAAGTACCTTACTTATAATATTTGACGTAAATGAATGTATAGCGTGTAATTGAAATCGTTTGTGACATTATATGAATTATGTCTCTTTACCTGAATGTTCGTGCTGCAGAAGTCCTCGGCTGTAACTAGAGCTGGATAAAGCGTTGTCCGATGCCTCCTGTTAACGGAAATTTTATAATAACAGTTTCAAAAAATACTCAAATTATTTAATTGTAAAAATCAATTATTATTCATCTCCAAACTTTTAATATTTTTTCCCATTTAATTAGGTGAGTTTTTTTTTATAAAAAAAAGGTAGAAAGTTATATTGTGCATTTGTTTGGAATATATGGACGCCTTTTAAGTAAATGTAAAAATGTGTAACACCGCTGGGTTGATTTATAGTGATTGTCAAAGAGTGATATTTATACGATTTCACATCGATGTTTCCATTATTTGTAATATCAGAATATTGAAAGTAAATATTACAAATTAAATAATTCTCAATCCTTACGTACTAAGCCGTAATTTAATGTTAATTGAATACAATTTTTTTTCAATCGTGAAACAAGGAGAATATTTTCTTCAATTGATCAGATTTTCCGCCTATTTAAGTACGGCGATTCGATTTGAATAACATTTAAGGGACGGGAGAAAATTTAATGAGACTCGATCACCGATTAATATTCAATGTGAATATCTGTTTTTTATTTTATTTTATAATGAATGCGACTAGAGTGGCCGCGGCACGCTCTACTGGGCAATGCCTGGCCGATGCCCCTTTTCACACGGTTATTTTGTGTTTCGTTACCTACAAAATTGTAGGTTTGTTCCACAGATGCATAGATTAATTAAAAATACATTGAACCTTCAACTTGGGTGTGGCAGCCGAGTTCAAAATATATCCTGTATTGGAAACCTAAAAAGATTATTGTGTTATAAACCTAAATATATTATATTTTAAACCTAATGTATTATAAAACCTAAAAGTACAAGTGAATTACTAAAACATACGAGTATGTAGTAAGGTGCATTTTTCCTTATGACTTCAACTTGTTGTATTAATTTGGTAATATTTTAAAATCGTATTAGGATAGGTATTTTATGTTGCAAAAGTAACGATCGTTTACATAAATGGCGTTATAAATGATTACAAACGGTATCAATAAATCTTTAAAAAAGTTAGTGGCGAATCGATATAAATTTATTGGTTTAAAAAAAAAATATCCTGAAACAACATATGGATGCGATTCATTTTTTTTAAATACAAAAATTGTACATAGTAACATTCAAAATAAATGGAAATTACGCGGTGCCATGTCGAGCCACGGTGCAGAGGAGGCAGTTTCTCCTGCCTCGATTCGTTCATTTCTACCAGTGCCGCACAGTGCGGTGTTGAATATTCATGTTGCAAAATTACGCTGTTTAAGCTGGATCCCTCGAATCATTTCCATTAATCCTGATATATTTCATATCGGCGTATATTTAAGTTTACATTTATAGTTTGTCTAAATAAGAAGATATCGTAATAAATACCAGCCTTTTTGGTTTTGTTGGTTGCAAGTGCCACTGCTGATCGGAGATCCTGGGTTCAATTCCCGGGTCGGGCACTACAACATTTTTCTCATGTAGATTTTTAATAATGGTCCGGGGAGTTTGGAATTGTGACCGGTGTGTGGCGATAGGCTTACCATCTGTTTCATAGTGGGACGTAACAGTAACTGGTGAAGTGTATTCCATTACTCTGTCTACGTCTCCAGACAAGTACAAGCCTGATGTTTAACATTCATTAATTTTAGAAGAAAATAAAACATTTTAACCCAAAAACGTATGGTATTGCTATAAAGTACACAATGGGCCGATAAATGTTAAACAAATAATATCGTGAGACGTAACTTTCCTATATTAATTATACATTCTTTCGTATCTTCACACGTTAAGGATCTATTCCAAGTAATAAACGGATTAGTTCCAAACTATTGGTTACTGTTACAAGAAGGGTGGAATTGAATCAATTTAATTATCATATCTTGAACAAGCTAACCCTCTAATCTTGTATAATTAGCCATCTATTTGATTTATAGCGCAGACATATTAGTCTATTACATTCACGATAATATTTAGGTACGCATTAAACAAAACATCTCACAAAAAACGAGGACGGTTGAAGGAAAATATATGAGTCAATGGAAAGAGTGTTTTTTCTTAGGACGCGTTACTCATGATCTCACTACGGGGAAAAGATGTACCATGACTAAGGATATAAGCATTGAAAAGAGAGAAGTTACGATTGTTGTTACGCTCGAAGATGTGTTCGTAATGCTGCATGCTGACTCTACATACATCTGAGATCCTAGGCTAATAAAATTGAATTACTAGCTGTCATTATATCTTTCTATTATGGCACTTATTTAATGACATTTAATGACTGTATTAATGATACAATGTGCTACCAAAACGATACAATTTGATAATGACTATAAAAATAGTGATGACTAAGATGATGGCATCATAAGTCCCTATTTTTTTTTTCCCAATGAATGTACAATACAATGATTTTCAAAGTGCAAGTACCTACCTATATATAAAATTTTCACGCTCTGTATATAAATAACTTAATAATTGATCGAAACAATGCAACAAGACGCACATAGATTATATTTAAATTATTCTTTTACTATCTGCACGTTTGTGTCTGAGTTGAACGAAACGCATTCTGAACCGCTCACCGCGTGTGAGTCCACACAGTTCCGCCACGGGAAAGAGCTCCGAGGTATGCGATACCAGTTACTAAGGCGGATCATTTAAACGGCCCACAATGGTAAAGTAATTTAACTGCGTTGATACTTTTCGGTTTTATCGTAACATTCGCGGCACAAAAAGTAATTATACATACATCGACACATTGAGTCATGTTTCCGCTTCGACGAGTTTATCAAGAATGTGGACCACGCTAGTGATATTCCTACCAGCGTGCCGTTTCTGCATTTCAATTACACATATACTCGTATATACCGAAATTGTTGTCAGTACTGTTTGTATTTAATAGTCGTTGCCTACGCTAGACCTTGTTGGACTCTAGACAATCTCCTGGTTCATTCATATTCTGAGCAGAAATTGCTATTCGTAAATTCGTAAATTGGTCTCTAGCTTATAAAGTTCGTTTGATATTTAAACCTAGTTTAAATTTTGATTCCGATCCTTCTATAGTACGTATCTCGATATAAAAGTAACATCACGCCTGTAATGCCCGAAGAGGTAGGCAGAGGAATGCAGAATACTCCCACGTTACACCAGTTACGTTTACGTCCCACTATGGAATAGTTGGTGAGCCTATTGCCATGCATCGGGAACATATGCAGACTCCGAACCACGACTAGAAAATCTAAATTAAAAAAATATAATATTGTCCGACCCGGAATCGAACCTCGATATAAGTTGTATTATTATCAAGTTGTCCTACTATTAGATTTGGTACGTATTCGAAACCTAACGTAAATCTTCCTTAAACTAAAATTGTGTGATAGAATTTAATACTACATATTATATTTAAAAGTACCTTAAATTGAACAATGGGGCCGATGGAAGTGAAATTTGCGTATCGTCTCGGCCCTTCCTTCTGCAGCGTCTTTATTCTCGTCGAATTCTGTAACAAGACACATTAATTTTTCACGAAGACAGTAGATACATTTCATAACATCCAAATATCCTCCACGTCACTTACTATGCTGTCGTCTTTGAGAGAGAAATCCCTTATGTGATCGTTGAAACCAGAACTTGTGATGGGACTGCATCCTGCTGGTTTCTTGTTGAACAAAACAGCTAAGATTAAAAAGAGGTTATGTGAAATGGAATGCAACGAGCGCATATTGATAGCGCGTAACACGGAACGGGCAGTATCACTTGGAGGAACAAGAAATATGGTCTGACGCTCATGTTACTTTAACATCGCGTGGCGCTATGCGGTATACTATATAAAAAAACGACGCGTGAAGGGTGGTGGTATGGATGACAATTTGATGCGCGGCGAAACAATGGACTCAAAGATGCGGTCACAGCCCGCTGGGTGGGTTGCGAAATTGCATTGTTCTAATCGTAATGATGGTCAGGTTGTCGTAAATTGTTACACGGTGAGCGCGCGTCGGCTCAAATAGTTACCAATTTGGTACATGATCCCATTTTGTTTTCTAGCAATCATAATCTTGCGAGCCAATTGTTGCTTTTTCTTTGTAATGAAATGACGCGCTCGTGATTTCTGGTCTCATAAATACTGACCGATTGTTCTAGAATAGCACAAAATGATGTACACTGAATATCAAAATGTAAAGAAAACTATGAGAAATAACATAACAAGTGGGTACAGACAAGAGGTAATATAGTTTAAAATGATTGTTTTCTGATAGCTATGTTACTGGGAAAAAATCCACGCCCAACACATGTTCGTAAAATTAAACGTATTAACTTCAAACATGATGTATTTGACCAGCGGTTGACTCTCTCATTATTTCTATTTTTTTATCAACTGCAAACTTCATATGTATTGTTATTTCCGGTGTTGTTGTTCAATGCATTTGATTAATTATAATGACCAAGTTCGTTTCCGTTTAATTTTTTATCGTTTTCCGTTTGTAATTATTAATGATGTTCATGTGAGTTTTACTTCTATTGTTGGCATAGATATTACATTATATAGCACGATTTTAAAATTGTGATATAAATCACTTTAAACTAAAATTTAATTATTATTATAATTAGCAATCATCACAAGAAACATTGATGATTTTAGAAGAAGTATCTCAAATCTCCAAAGATATTTCTAGAAATCCTCGTCTAATCATACTCTCTAGCTCGTGAGGGCCGTGGCTAGATAATGTACTAATAACAAAGAACATTTTGAAGTAAATGTAACTGGGAAAACGTGGCTATTTACTTCACTCTTCTGTCTATCTCCTCGGGGATTGCAGGCGCGCTGTTATGAAATTTGTATTAAGGTCAATAAATTGCCGCTCAAACATAAATACGTACATATGTATGCGTGTTTCTTTGTCGGTAAACACGTCGCTTACTTCTATAATACTTTTCCGTAACATATTATTTTTATATTAATCAATTAGGTACTTTATATTTAAAGCAATAAGGTTCACTGTTGTATGAACGCAATTTCTCGCGGAGTTAATTTTAATAAGGTAACTACTATATCGCGACGCTTGCAGAACGCACGCGGCAATTGTATGAATTATGCAATATTATTTCTTTCTTATTTTTGCGAAAATATCTCTCACCATATAAAACAGATTACAATTAACTGTCTATATAAGACCGATGATTTTGTCTGGTACAAATTTTGTAAGTAAAAAATGCACATATTCACATTATTGAAAATTCCGTTTACATAGTTTTATTTTAGTATCCGGTTATATCCAGTTTTATCCGGTTTATATGGATGCATAAATAAAGCGTCAATAACATAGCATAAACACTATGAAGGCAGCACTTTTTTCAGAATTAAATTATTTATTTAACCGCGAGCAGATTTACGATTGGTACCTCTATATATCAGGAACCCACCAATAAAAATTTCGACAACACAGACGTAGAATTGCGTAATGTGGCATTAATGATACAAAGGTAAGAAAATATTGGATATCGAAACGAATGAAAATAATAATAGGTTTACAATTGTTGATTAGACTGCCTCGTTTGTCGTGTTGCTTGCTAGTGTAACTGCTGATTGTGAAGTCCTAGTTTGAAATAACGAATCGAGAACTACTCGATTTTTCGACATGCGAAATGCGACTGCCGA
>DWEI01000168.1:0-26225 GCA_018245875.1 Mysoria ambigua | reverse complement strand
GTTGTAATAATTTATTACTAGTACCTATATGGCTGGAATTCGACTAAGGATAAACGTAACTTGAGGCCTGTAATCCGTTAAGTATGGTTGTAATAATTTATTACTAGTACCTATATGGCTGGAATTCGACTAAGGATAAACGTAACTTGAGGCCTGTAATCCGCGAAGAGATAGGCAGAGGAATGCTGAACACTTTCACGGGTTACTTTTACGTCCCTCAGACTCCGAACCACTACTAGAAATTCTAAATTAGAATTATTTTGTAGTGTTCGACCCGGGAATCGAATCCAGGACCTCCCCATCGGTAGTCGCACTTGTAACCAACACGACTAACGAGGCAGGCCTTTAAGAATACTTTTGAAATATACTCATTTTCCAATGCGATTTTATTGGTTTGTAGGCGAATATTGCCAGGATATCCTTTTTAAAAAAAAGAAATAATTGCAGAAGCTGCCCGGAAAAATGGCTGTTATGGAAGAAATTAAGCTTAATTTGAACGAAATCAGTCAATTCCACGAAGAACATGTCAGGAAACGTATAGAGAAACGGTCTAACTTCGCAAGATATCACGAATCAGCCGATCTTCTAGACTGCTATTTGGAACAGATTCACAAGGAAAAGACTGGGGAAGCACAAGAGAGCATATTTACAGGCGTCAATGAGGGTAAGGTTTATTACAAATTTCTTTTTCTATTGTAACATTGGTCATTTTTAACGTTTGATGTTGATGTGGCATGCACTATTATAATAAGACAATATGATTTTTAGGAAAGCAAGTGGTACAAGTGATGAACGATTTGTTCTCTGCCGGTATGGAAACGTCCCGGAATACTTTGGTTTGGGTGCTCGTATTCATGTTGCGGGAGCCAAAGGTAGCGGCAAAGGTACGAGCCGAGCTTGGGAAGGTGGTGGATGTGGGCAAACGGGTCACATTGGAACATCGGCCGAAGTTGCCTTTCCTAGAAGCCGTTATATTCGAAACTTTGCGTAGGGTGTCTGTCGTGCCCTTAGGAACAACGCATGTGAATAAAGAGTAAGAGATCTTTTCAAACTGAATGCTTTTGTAGAAGTTGATTTTTTTACAAATTTAATATGACACTGACTTACCTTACAGAACTTGGAACGTCAACGGATATGTGATACCACCAGATACCCATATAGTTCCTTTGATCAACAAAATAAATATGGACCCCGAATTTTTTCCCGAGCCAGAGAAGTTCAAACCGGAACGATTTATCAAGGAAAACGAATTGTATTTACCGGATCATTTCATTCCATTTGGCGTTGGTCGACGTGTCTGTCTCGGCGAACAATTAGCACGCATGGAATTATACTTATTCTTTGCTAACCTAATGAACGATTACGACTTTGAGCTACCAGAAGGACACGAACTCCCAGAATTGGAAGGTATTTTTGGTATGACGCATTCGGCTTTGCCCTTCACGCTGCGGTTTAAAAAAATAAGTAAGAGATAATTAGAATATATGTTAAATATTTGTGGGGTTCTGAAAACTTTTAAGATTATATTTGACTTGAATGAATACAATGATTTATAGATTAAACAGTGACGTAAATATAGCATGTCAAATTTAATATTATTAGTTAATTTTTAAAATGAAACATCCAAATTATTACTTTAATTCTTCTATGACATTGTATTTCTTCGTAAATAACTTTTGATTTATTCTGATTATAATATGGATAATAATTATAAAGACAACTTACCTAATGAGATTAATTTTTGACAAAGAAATATATGTATATTTAGCAGGCAAGACAAGTTTTTTATTCGAACTCTTCTCACGCTTACTTGTTTATTTCATAATATCATATGTCGTCATCAAAAGGAGCTCTTACAAGATCTCCTATTTCGGTCCGACTTGTTATTATTACAAAGCTAAGCAACAAACAGCAAGGGCTACTTACATAATGCGTTGAATCAATAAATTGTCAGTTTTTTGTGGCAATGGCCTTGTGATTTGAGAATTCAAAGGGCAAAAGGGGACCATTCTGTGTTATTTAATGATTATGACCGCCGCAGCAAGTTCAAGGCTTTAAGTGTCAGTTTCTTCGAAGTAAACAAATCGTGCGCTAATGCGTATTGAAGCAAAAATAAAGTGTTGTCATTAACATTTGTTTAGAGGTTGCCTGCACTTGTCGTTGTAAGTTCACATAAATCATGCTCTTTAAACATTTATTACTGTGATACTACTTCGTAGCTCGAATGCGTAAACATATTTTTTGTCCTTTACAATTATTTTTTGTTTACACCAAAAAGCGGCATAACCTCGACACATTTCAATATACAGGGCAGAATAATATATATTGCAAAAATAATTGGAGTGCGCTTGAAAGTGTACGTTAAGGTTTCCACGTGTAAGCGGCATGCGAATCAGAGCATAGAGATTGAAGGGGTTGAATAGGTTCGGTTATGCCCACACGAGTTACGTCAATAGCGCGTGACCTTGTAACGTTGTTAAAGAGAGCCAAATGCGATTCTACCGTTCCCTCCTTCAATACAACTGACCCTAAAGGTATTATTTGTTCGCGAATCGGGCGAGAGATTTTTTTAAACTAAATTTATATAATAGAAAACAGTAGGTACCCTTAAAGCTTAATAAAACCAATAAAAGGAGTCACTAAACATAAACTGGTAGGGTTAGATAAAGGAATAAATTAACTGAAAATAAGGGAACTGAATGTTGTCACTGCTCTTTTTGTCTAAGTAAAAAATTAGTGTAAAAAATGTTTTACTCTTTGTGGAACGCTTTTCAGTCTTTGAAAATACTTTAATCGAATAGCGAAAATGAGTATCAAAGATTCAACATCATCCGCGAAGACTTGCTACAGTCCTCTGCCGGACATTCGTCTACGCTTGCTGAAGGGATTTTTGCTTATAATCCTTACTCTGAGCACATGAGTAGGACACTGTAAAATACGGTTTTTTGTACCGTCTGCTCTGCAATCCTTCGGTAGTCAGAGCGTTTAGTATTGCTTGTGCAGATTTCGCTCCACCTTGATCAGTCGGTTGCTCGAAACTCGCCTACTATGTAACAGAGTGCACTACACACACCATCACGTAGCGTTATAAAAATCGGTAGACGTGAATGGACATCATCATTATCATCATCAGCCTATTACAGCCTGGACATAGCCCTTCCCTAAAAGGTTACGCCCATAGTCCCCATATTAGGCATGCGGATTAGGGATCGCCTCTTGCACCGCCTACGCTGCTGTCCACAAGCGACCAGGATATTTACCAGTGTCTAGACAGGATGCGTCATGCCGCGATCCCAAGTTTAGTCGCCTTTGACGACATCCTGTATTCTGGTATGGGGTCGGAGAATGTATTCTCGCTTCGTCCCGGCACTGGTGCAAATATGTCTCCACAATTCAACTTATTTATTATCAGTTCGCAATAAACGGATTGACATCTTCGGAGGTCGTTTAGGTTAAATGAATATTATGAAAGCGTGAAAAATTAAGTGACGATAGTGACCTCAGGTACGCACACAGCTTCGTTTCGCAAGGGCCCGGTCCACGGCGGTTACGCAACCCGATCGATGTTCTTAGCCGTTGTCTATTGTAATTCGGCAGTCCCAGTGCCAGCATTCTTATTCACGCAGTGTCCGCGTGTGGCAACATGCGAAACCCTTTGCTTATATTGTTTTGGTGATTTCGAACACGAACTAAGTACACGGCGACGTCACTATTTAATTTGGTAACCTAGAAAGTTCTCTATATGTCACTAACGAAATAGATTACGTGATCCTGCTGCTAAGCCCGTGGAGCGGTTTTTAACTTGCCTCATACACATCTTGCCGCTTTTGGTCTATTACAGTTGGTTCACTCACAAATTATATTTTTATAATATCATCATACTATCATATTTCTTAAGTGATATTTAGAAGACACCTAGGGTATATGTATAGACCTGAAGTTTTTTATGCTTTTATTAATCTTTTAATGATATACTCTTTACTATGAACTTTATAAATCTCTTAATCGCCCACTCTTTACACCTCATTGCCTCGTTGATGGAACAGACGCGAACGCAACTGCCGATCGAGAGGTCCTCGATTAGATTCCCGCGTCGAGCACCGTTAGTACTTAAAATATCTTGTATTACACTGCTGCACTGCAGGGACCAGCTGATGGTGAGTGTTCATGGACCGTGGCCTATGGACATCTGCAACTCCTGAGGCAACGCATTGGTCGCTCATTGACCAAATAGAGCTGTCCTTACTCATAGGGCTCCGCTGTGGTAATTTAAAAAAAAGTCTAAAGAGCCAGAAAACGCTTCGTAAACAATCGAGCTGCAGTTGTAAATATATCTGATACGCATTAATAATTTTCGGAATAGTTCGATATAAAAAAAAACTTATCTCTGTATAGTAAATATCAACATGTAATTGTAAAAACAAGTTGTGCCGCCGCCCCACGCGACCCCGGCATTGAGACGCTGATAAGGAAAACTATGCATTTGTGTTCATTCTACATTACATCATTGATACATTAATAGATTGCAATTAATTTATCAATTCTACGTTTTGTCGCTTGTGCAAATGAATCGTTATTTTTCAATCGAAATATTCTTATGTACGTACAATCGCTGACCTATCCTGATCTTATCCAATTACGCATTTACTGTATGCGTTTATGACGAAATCATGTGGTTCGTGTTCAAAATTGAACTGTTTTAAGGCTTTACGTGGTAAAAGTATACAAATGGATGTTTCTTTTACAAGGTCTACGTTAGATTACATAAGTGACGTTCTCTGCTTCTTCCGCTTGCACAAAGTCAAATCTTGTTACTCTATTTACAGCAGTTAGTTCTCGTAAACACACACAGATGTGTGTAATCCGTAATATATACGTTCTTTATGACTATATATGCATTGTACAGTCAGTTCACGTGTCTTTCAGTGTGAGAACATACAGTTGCCACACATGGTGTTATTTAGTTGATGAAGAACTTTTCTGTAGAATATAAATGACCGTATGTGATGATATATGACTGCCTCGTTGGTGGAATGGCTACATGCCATGTGCCGATCGAGAGGTCCTGGGTGCGACTCCCGGGTTGAATGCTATTAGATTTTCTTAACATAGAATGTTCTAGTTAAAATGTTTAGTAGTGGCTCGGATTCTGGACTTTTACATAACTGAGTCTTAACGGTGATGTAAAAAATATTTTATTACAAAGCATTTTAAAGATGAATCAAAAGTTTTTTGTTTAGGGAAAGTTACAATTCCGGTTAAGTGATTATTTATATTATGATTAAAATAAACATCTACCCTTCAATCGTTTCAATGTTAGACAGGGTTGTTTCATTGAGTTGAGAAAGGTTAAGGCCATAGTTCAATATCATATTTTGTTTACATCAATACTACAATTAAATAATATATCCACGATATAACATATCTTGGACAGGAACATTATTTTCTATCAGCTAAGGTCGCGGCTGAGTGGGTTTATCTTAATAGTTGTTAATTAAGAGAAAAAAATACTACATATCGCATTCAAAACAGCGAGCGACAGGAAGGGTTTTTTCTAATCTTTTATTTTTATCTCGTTCGGCGTCCAACAATAACTATAAATTATTGGTCCCGTGCCGTTCAAAAAGGCAAGATTTCGAGACGCCTGATAGATGGTAAATACAAGTGTTCTATCACTCTATTATTGTACCACTGAAGATATATCCCTATTTATGTTTCTCACGAAATAGCTCTATTTACATGCCGTTGTTGAGGTAGTTAGTTAGTTAGTTAGTTTTATTGAAACTATATACATATATTCGATATATATTCGAATTTTCATATATATCCACCCATATATTCGAAAAGATTCTGTGCTAACGTGTTCTTAGAGTTGATTATCTTTACCTACATTTTCTGAATATGCACTTAAAGAAACAATGATTGTTTCCCAGAAGCATATAAAAATCTCTTGTGTTCGTCTCATTAGTGTGTTTCAATGTGGGTATCAAATGTTAAACACGTGACATTTAAAAACATGTCCAGTGGCGGATTGTCGGCAATTAGTCTATTGTCTATGTACACCGATCACAATGGGGCCAATGGCACATATCGTATTTATCACACTGAGGTGCTCGAGTCCGGCCCGATTCAGGGTTTCTACACATCGAGCGAAACTGATATCGCGGTGGGATCGCGCGTGACGGCCCACGTGATACTACCACATGCAAGTACATTCTGGCGTACTGTTGTAAGGAAATATATACCGGACCGGAGATCCTGTAGTTCTCTTATTAATACTGAGGAAGGCCACTGAGGTGGCTTTGATTCGGTAAAAGTCCCACATAGTCTGGCACCTCACCCAAGGTAGCGGGTTTCTTTTGAAAACTCCTCCTCCCTATACAAAAAAGTTCTATTAGGGGTAGACAAAAACCATTCTTAAAGACACACACCAGTTTCGAAAACTTCTGTTACGCGCCGATTACTATATAGTACATATATACAGTGTTGCTTTGTGTCTGGATAACGCAAATAGGCCGCTACACTGTTAGAATTATAACAATTTGTTCTGACTCGCTAATATTTTATCATGCAAATAAATACACAAGTGCTTTATTAAGACGTTCAAGGATCGAACGATTCTTAGAACGATTCGTATCCATTATTCAGTTCCACGACTGTGCACCGGGTATAATTGTATCTAAAGCAGTTCAGTGGAAATTTATGCTTGTACCGAAGAATATTAAAGCATATAATAATAAATTTTAATAAAGCTTGGAAATTCAGCATTCAGAGGTAATCGTTGAATGACGAATTTAATCCAAATCAGAAAACCTTATAATTTTATTATCGATAAGTCGATTGGTTTTTGTTCGCCTTTACTCGGATATGTACCATGTTACAAAATGGCTTCATTTACAACGAAACAATTTGTAAAAAGATAACAATATTTCTAAAGACCTGTATGATCAGAAAACTTGATCATGATCAAAGTATGATGGAATCATGAACATTTCATGATTCCCATAATGACATAACAATACTACAAATGTTGGCTAGTCTATCCGTCGGCATTTATTAAATTGAAATTAATTTTAACTTTATAATATACGTCTATTCAAATAATACTATTTTATTGAATAAATTAAATAAATATACCTACATCGTAATTTTATACCTACTTACACTGTCCCGGCAGACGTAGGTATATTAATGGATTTTATTAAGAAGTCTATCAAAAACTAAAAGATTCTGTTGCATTTGTAAACTTTGTTATAATAGATACAATGCTATTATGCTTTTGTTTATTTTAATTGAGTCTAGTACTTGACTTCAACGTAAGTATATACTCGGCCCATGGCTACAGATTGGTAGAACAAATTATTTATCGAGTACCGCTTGACTGACGATAAATCTCTTCCTTGTTTTTAATTGATCAAACAATTGTATAAATATTAACATAGGAAATGTATTGCGTCGATAACTTCATTAACTAAAAACAAAAATATTTTTTCCAGTCGATCTTATTTTAACAATATAAATTATCTATAGATATCTATTAAATTATGTATGCGATTTCAAGATTCCTCAAAGAAACTCAAATGAACCCCATCTGTCCTGCCTGTCTGCTGTATATCAGAATGCAGTACAGAATCCATTCGTCGTCTGTCATATAACAGACGACGAATGACGAATCGCTGATCGCGGTACAGCGTAGCCTTCGGTCACGGCTAAGCGCGTAGGCGGAGCAGTGTAGGCGATGAAAGAACCTGTGCTCTGCGATTTCAGACCAGCACGCCCGGCGCGGGGATCCCGGGCACGGCTCCTTGGGGAAGACGTATCACGTTCAGCAGTGGACTACAGCAGGCTAAGGATGATGTTTCAAATGTTAGCCGCATCCTTTTACCACAAAAGTTACACCTTAGTTTAGTTCGTAATCATATAATCATTTCTCGGTCACTAACAAAGAGAAACACAATGCAATAAAATAAACAATTCATGCGTTTCTATTGACATAATCACGGTGGTAACCAAAGAGTGGGTAAATTTTATGAATTTTGACATTGCATTGATATTTAATCGACGTTTGGTTCTGAATAAAAAGCAGCATAGAAGCGATAACAACAAGAATGATCGGATGCACAAGTTGCGCAATAGCGTGACGTCACAAGGATAATAGCAGAACCTTGACCTTAGTGTAATGTCAGCATGGCGCCAGTTGGCGTCTGCGCAGTGCGCGTGCCCGCCTGCCGACTAGGGTTGCCAGATGTAAGCCACTTATGTACCTAGATTATATACATCTATTCAACCTAAGCCTAACCAATCTAAATAACAACTGATAATGATCTAAATAACAATTGACAACGATCGAGTAGATGGCTGCTCCAGCAAGAATTGATTTTTGAATATCTAAATGTATGGTTAACTGAGATTAAGTGATTAAAGATTAGTCTTTAAAATACAAAATTTAAAATACAAATTCGAAATACAAAGAAAATTTGAATCTAATTTTTATCCGTGCTTAATTCTACTATGACACGACAATAAACTCTCTAAATGCATGATTTCTTTCACTGGTAAGAACACATTTTCGAAGGTCAAATAGAATCGCGTATATAAGATAAAATTTAGAATACTTAATTTGAAGCGAACTATAATGTAAAAGAATTTTATTTAATTGATATTTTTTGTTGAAAAAAAATTGTTTTGCATTATTCAAATAGCAGTTCATTATAACATTTTATTGAAGAATGATCGATTGCAAACTACCATTGATGTAACTAAACATCAAATAACTTACAAAATTTTGCCGGTGTAAAATAAGTATATGCAGATAAATAAAAAACTACCAGGTTCCTACTCTTCAAGTGTACGAAGCGTCAACCCTTTCTACTTATATAAC
Organism: Mysoria ambigua; assembly: GCA_018245875.1. Classification (NCBI taxonomy): domain Eukaryota; kingdom Metazoa; phylum Arthropoda; class Insecta; order Lepidoptera; family Hesperiidae; genus Mysoria; species Mysoria ambigua. Next base: position 17,344 of record DWEI01000168.1, on the reverse strand, counting down.
ATTCGCTAATGATAAACGTCAGGAAATGCAACTTGTCATCTATAATTTAACACACATTACTGGGCTCTTTATCATTATGTTTCGTAAGCCTTTATCATAGTAATTATGAAAGCGCTCCCTATTACCTACAGTCTTATCATTATTACGCAACAGTCTATATTTATTGCCGGTATCTACTTGTTAAGTCTCGTTCCTACTAGAACACAGTGTGTACAAGATACGAAAGTGATCGATATCTTAGGTTATCGATATGTTTTCTTATACATACAAACTCTAGTATATCAAATTAACAATTCGTGTATGAAATGGTTAATCATTAATCATTTATCCGCAACAAACGCAATGTAAATAAATACACTTTAAACTAATGTAAATAAACATAATACTAAAACTTCATTGGCGGTTCATTTCTAAGGTATCGGATTAAACGGAATATAATACTTAGTCGTAATGTTGTAATATTACTAATGCTTATCACAACAAAAAATAAAAGTCTTGAGACACATCGATAAATCTAATCGATTTGTGATTGTTTTGATAAATCGTTTAACGCTTCATAAGATTAAACGGTACAGTATTAATCGTGGATTAACGATCCGTAATTAATTCAGCTGATATAGAGCAGATCAAATTAAATACGACAAGTAATAGCTTGTTATTAAGTTCATTCGTGGTTGTAACGGACATCAGTGAAAGAACGAATAGAAATGGCATAAGCTATTTAAAATATCGCAATGATTTTATGGAATATATAATAATAGTCATATATTAAAATAGGTCACTTCTAAAAGTTTCGTAAACAACAGAACTTTTAGTACAGAATTCAAATGGCTCAGTCATATCAAATTTTATAAGAAGCAACAGATGTTAATAGTGTAGTTGAGTTCCAGTTCAAAGCTTATCGTTGCAGCTGTTCATGCAATAAGTCCTAAAATATTGGAATTGGATTTTTAATGGATTTAGTGTAAAATTATTTCATGCAGCATTTAAATACGAAATTATTTAATCTGTTAAAGGATATATACACAGTTTTCTGAAGGATTATTTTCGATCTTTCTTATTGTACGTCTCGTGACCAGATCGCGTACATTTTGATGATATTTAGAAAACCAATAGATTCACCGTCTATTTCATAGACTCACAACCTATTCCTGGGAATAGAGTCACAACCTATGTCATAGTATAAGGTAAACGTAACTATTGAAACGTGTCAGAGCATACAAAAAAAATACGTAACTTCACACCTGTAATCCGCGAAGACATAGGCAGAGGAATGCAGAACGCTGTCACGTTTCACCGGTTACGTTTACTTCCTATTATGGAATAGGTGGTGAACCTATTGCCATGCATCGGGCACATATCCAAACTCCGAACCACTACTAGAAAATCTAAATTAGTAACTTTGTAGTGTTCGACTCAGGAATCGAACTCGAGACCTCGTGATCGGCAGTCGCACTTGCAACCGACAGGATCATCGACTAAAAATCAACTACAAAAAACATTAGAAACGGTTAGACCCCTTTTCTAGTTTTGTTTTAGTATTTTTCCTTATATTACCGGTTTTGATAATTGTTGTAAATATTTAATAAAAGATAACATCGATTACTATCTTTCCTTTTTGACAATATAATAAAATTTATACAGAAATTGTTGCAAAACTATAAAAAATGAAATAAAGATGGCAATAAAAGTCGTGAGATCGATCTGTAAGCGAAACTAATCTACGAGTATATCGCCTATGAGTCGGCAAGCGGCATTCAACCTTAGGTTGAACTTAGGTAAACCAGTTCTTTGGCCTACCGCACTATATTCCTCTCCCTACCTCTCCGGAGATTAGGAGCGTGATGTAACAGAGAAAACTAACAGAACGTTCAACGACAATATACTTCTGGTGAATACGTACTCTGTGGGCTGGTCAATTGGCCAGTGTAAATTATCTTTTCATTGTACAAGTCATTAATGTTCGTTGTACGAAACGATTCTAATGCAATTAACTGCAATTATTATCAATGCAGTATAAGGGATCATCTGTTCACATTGTATTTAAATGTAGTTTGTCTGGTGTAATGTTACAAACCTGTATTTATTACAATATATGTTTAACATCGTTGCTTCTATATTATATCTCGTTACATTTAAAATGGGGAAATACATGGAACATGCACTTAATATACACTTAAGAAGTTGGTAACATTGCATATAGCAAAATGTTTAAAACTGTATATAGGTGATAATCGTCCATCTGTGAGGGAAGAGTTATTGACACTCTGAGCGTCGGCTATCCCAGAGGGAATTTAACACGACGATGCATAAATGAGAAAGATAAATATGTACTACCAGGACAAGAATAACATTATTAATAACATTACACCCGATTTGACTGGATCGTTGATTGCGTTGGTTGCAAGTGCGACTGCCGATCGGGAGTTCCCGGGTTCGATTCCCGGGTCGACCGTTACAAAATTTTCTAATTATAAAATTTCCTGCTACAAAATCTAATTAGAATTCTGATAGTAGTTCGGAGTCTGGATATGTGCCCGATGCGTGGCAATAGGCTTACCACCTATTACATAGTGGTAACGTAACGTATTAAACGTAACCGGTGAAACGTGGGAGTGTTTTGCATTCCTCTGCCTACCTCTTCGGGGATTACAGGCGTGAAGTTACCTTATTACACCCGATTATTTGTCTGATGCAATACCAGGTTAGATATGGTCTGATGCCGCGGCACATGATACCGGATATGCAAGGCACGTGGTAATATATGTATACCGCTGCCCATGAGTACTATATATAAACGACCTTAAATAGATCTAAAGGTCCTTCCTGATGTGCGTTGCTAATGTGTTATTGCCAGCTATTAAAATTAATTGTTCATTAAATTGAACCCAGTGGTTGTAGTGTCTGACCACCATCTACGAACCACGGGACTACACCAGTTACTTGATATAACAATAAAGGTTTAAAATAAAAGTAGAAATTAATAATGCTAATAATTTCGCTACGTATCGTCACAAAATTATAACTATCTTAAAATTTACTGAGGCGAAAATTATTGGATGTGTTCACCGGTTCAACATATCTTTAAACTTGTTTGCACTAAATATTTTTTACGTTGCGTTTAGAACTTTTATTCGAGACGAGAAATTTTTTAAATGCTATAAAAAGCCTTAAAATAGAATAGGCCGCTGCAGGAAGGTAAACTTGGGATGGTAGCGTGACTCATACGATGTCTGTTTAAAATTTTCCTTGATCGCATTCCACTTTACGCGATAGGTAAGTACGACGAGATCACCCACTGAGTACAATTCATGACTCTCATTCAGATAGTACACTGAAATAAATAAAATATTTCTGAACGCTACAATACGTTGCAGAAATATAGAGTCTGTCTGCTTCACATTTATCCCTGTTCGTAACTTCCGCTCGATACGTCTAGCCGTTTGAGCTCAGAGCTTAGTCATTCTGTCTGGACGTTTTGTTTGGGTACGACGGGTTGTGGGCATATAGGTACATAGATAGTCATATTTGTACAGCCAACAGTTCCCTATATTAAGGAAAATATTCTTATATACGGGTACTAATGAATTAGTCTGTTCGGTAAAACGTGTAAAATATAATTTAGACGTGTTACAAACGTGTCTATCGTTATCTAAGCGGAGTGAATTCGTAGGAAAATATAAAAAAAGCTAGATATGAACCTACATATACCTGTATCTATAGCTTTTTTGCCAACGAGACTGAATACACGTGTCTCCTCAGTTCATTGACACGTCTGACTGGACAATACATTTCGCTAAAAATATTAAATTATCCTAAATGCTATTCACGATTTACGATTACGTGGCAAGCGGTACGCTCGTTTGCTCTTGAAAAATACCTCTTACGTAATCGCGGACGTCAACACCTAACACCACATACGTATAACGTACAAAACGACAAACAAACACAAACAACCTCATAAAAAATAAAACTGTTCGTTGTGATCTGTAGAAAAAGTACCGGAAGGATAGCAATAAAAACATGCAGCAAAAAGTACACTTTGATTGTTATGGTATAAGATACTTCGGTTCCCTTCCATGTAATAGTTACATCGCGTAAAATTTGATTAAGTATAACTTCATGTTGAAACTACATCTTTTTTAATACTTTGATACACAGAAATGTACAATTTGGGAATGTAAGCATGCCGGGCGAGAGTTATTGAAAGAGATAGGTAGCTTTAAATACTTATTGTAAGAAAAGTAAGACTAAGTATTATTATTAAATTATTTATTAAAGTGTTTATTATTAAACCTATGTAGGATAGGTGTGAAGTTACTTTGTGCGTTATTAAACATACGTTGAAAAACATCTTGAAAAAACTGCCATGATGCGTCGCTAGAGTCTTATAAATAGATCTCAAGATCTTCAAACGATTTCGAGAAGTTCGCCTCCGTCAAAGGCGACGCTGCATTAGCGACTTTTATAGACAATGACAGAGCTTAACCCCACTAATTTCAAGCAGCAAAATTCTGTAAAATATCTGTAAAATGTCTTCAATGGGTAGATGTTTTATTTTGGTATAAAACATAAGTGATGTAAGGATCTTAACAGGCCTCAAGGTGACCTTGCATCTCAACGAGGAAGACGCGTCTAGATCGTATATCGCGTTTCATTGATAATGACAACAATAAATTACTGCGTATTGTTACGATGTCTAACTTTACAACATGTTCCTGAACGTACCTACATTAGAACTAGAAAATACTTACATTGAATAATCGCTTTCGTGATCGTCATTTAAAGAACAATACTAATACACAATACTTAAGAGTGACCTTAATTTACCATTAACATTTTGGTACTGAATAACAAATTTAGTGGGAACACAATGAGTTAATAATTACTGTTATGTTTGTCTCGATGAATGTAAACAGAATAATGAAATAGATAAGCGAACATAAGTAGAAATAATATATAGGTAACTTTTAACAGAAATAACATACAAGACAAATATTCAACCAGGTCTATTCAAAGTTGTATGCAGTTGGGTTCAGTAAAGACTAACAACACCGATTATCGAATAACGGTAATCACTATTTATCAGTCAATTAATACTACGTCGTCTGCATAAAGCAGTTTATCATTGGGTCATCCCTATGCACTCTGTCTACATAACATTCAATGTCCGCCATCTTTAGAGGCATTTATTCCAGATACATGATAAATACTCTAGTTGACAACACGCAGCCTTGCACGTCGCTGACATTGACATGAAACACCGATGCCATCCACTACGCTTGCTTGCCAGTCCACGAACCTTATAGTACGCAGCGGACCCCGGCCTATTGCATATGATGCTAAAATGTTCCAGAATATACTTGTCAATATCCCAATCAAACGCAAACATCCTTTACGCAGTCTACAAAATCGAAGAAAACAATGTTACTCATGACCAAATGTCTCTCTACGATATTGCGGACAGAAAAGAGTTGATTTATACATCTTCCTTCCGTCTCGAAATCCCTAGTGCATTCTACAATTTACTAAGCAGCGTGCAGCAGGGAGCAGAAATCCGTCCTGCATTTTCCTTTCAATTATCTTACCATACACTTTGTGCATTCCGTACGTGACTTCTTGTGATACATATATCGTGTTTATAAAAACACTTTTCGGATGATTATTGGAGACAAATTTGTAACATAGCTAAATATAATATGTTTAGCTAACATGTTACATTTCCTCCGATGGCCACGAACTACCGAGAAACGCAGCCATAAAAAAGAATTTTATTCGAAGGTATTGCTTTGTCCAGACGCTGAGTAACTTGGTCGTTTTATTTGTTTGTTTGTCATGGCTGCGTCAAGGTCAACAAACCCGTTGTATAACTCAATGACAGGATTCTGTTACGACGTTCATTTTTTATTACATCATTCTTTATTGTAGTGTCCAAAAAAATTAATACTAGGTAAGGTGTAAGTTCTTTTAGTAGAAATGCCTTACCGGAAACATCAATGAACGAGTACCATATGTAATTATTTGTGTAATTTTATTTTGTAAAAGGATTTAATTTGTTGAAGGAGTTAATGTTTCTAAAAGAATGTTTTACTTTAATGTAATTGAAAGTGATGAACCAGAATGTATACTACACTTGTACTTATAATTTCTGTTGTTATTGCACGACTGAAAAATAATTATAAAATCCCTTTTGAGAACCGAGAGAAATGAAGTCCGTTTTGAAAATATACACATTAAATGTAGCAAGTCATTTAATTTCCTTGTATAGGTTGTACTAAAATCACTAACACGTCAGTACATAAAAATTGCATTATAATCATTCACACGAGTACTTCAAAACGTGTATTGATTAAAATGAAGATGTGTATATTTAAATCGAGGGTCGTAAAAAAATGTAATGTATTGTATTACATTAAAACGGTCGTCGGCGCTGGTGAGGACGTTAGACTTGTATTTATAATCTCATAAGGTCACCTCCGGCCGAATCCTTACCGATTTTTGGCGCGTGTTTTATAAGTAGGTATATATAATTCTTTACAGAGGTCTGGAATATTTGAAACGTTAAAATATCAATTTAGATTTATTTGTATTATTTACAAATTATTTTAATATTATGCGACGTATTATAAGGGTAGACAGTTTTCTGAAATATCGCTAATAAATGAATGAGACCAGAAAATTTATGTCAACTGGAGTTATGCTGTGTTACTCAGGACCTTTTGACTTAGAACTCTACAGAGCAGGGTTGACTGGTTATTTCAAATCACACGTGGTCCATTCGAGGGCGCTATTTCTATCATACGGGATCCCAGCTGAATTCTAACTTATATAAATATAACGCGCACAGGTATCAACATGCATTTTTGCATTAACATATAACATCATTTTATCAAAAATTAAATATTGAAATAATGGAGATCGTTAGTAAACTCTCCGTAAGTTGTAAAACATTGACGGGCGAAAAACTTCGAGTTCACAAATTCATTTCTATAAAACGCTCGAGTTTTTGTACCACACGGTAAATTATTAGGCTTATTATTAGGAATTCAATGGGGGCGTTAACAGCGTTCGATGTTAATGAACTATTTATGTTCACTTTAGGTGCTTCGTCCTCGATAAAGAGTAATATTTTAATGACAATAATGTGTTATGTGTTCGGGCAAAGTTCGTTTGCCGACACCTACAGAGCCACCGAACACCGAACGAATAATCAACATTGAAACGTCTCATTTAAAATCTCAACATAATTTCATCTCATAGAGTGCGTAAGAAGTATTTATCTACCTACCTTAAAAGCACTTACTATCCGCGTACGTGCTTCCTGCCTCTTATTATTGTATGAATTAAAATAGAATTTTAGAAAGTAATAATTAATAAATGTTAGTATTTATTATTATAACATATATGTTTCATGAATTATTTTGTGCGTCAATAAATTGGCTGGTGTTTTCTCTAATACTAGAATTTAATTTAAAAAGATACGATAAAACGACGCCAAACTTTGCAGACACCAATGCGGCAGACGTAAATTAAAAATCGATGTCGAAGTGCAATGCAGTAAGAGTGTGGTATCCTGGCAGCTGAGCGTGTTTGCGAAACAGCAATTTGGTCGATATCCGTACTAACAAAGTTTAAACTAGCCTTGCTGTAATGTAAATTTTTTAAAATATTTTTGTTCGAAGAATATTTTAATGCATACAATTAAAAATGCAGTTGCCGTCTCTATAAATGCAATTTGCCAAAATCCACTCAATGATCTAAGGGGCCATACCACCTAATACAAAATACACTGCCTCCTTTCACTAAAGACACTGTCTCCTTTCATATGTACTTCCTTTTAAAAAGAATATTATACATTATTTATATATGATTTTCTTAAATTAATTTTTAAAGCGGAAATTTAAATGAAATGTTATAGTCTGGTTTGTACATTAAAATTTGCCTTGATTTTGTCCTGCAATAGTTATAACTATTAGTTAACACAATATTTCGCGATTATGTCCCACACACAATATTTAAAATTTAATAACATATGACAACATTAATTTATTAATTGGTTAACGAAAATTGCGGCAAGAATGGACAAATGTGACATCATTCATTTCTTCTTAATTCTTCATCTATGTATACATATCGATACTGGGCGCCGACGGTGGACGGATTTCGAAGAAATGTTTATGCGAAATATTTTCAAGAGGATACATCTATCGTTTCTACTTAGCCACCTATGTCATTGTTGATACTGAAGCAAATATTATCTTTTTTAATTTTAGGCATGGAGACGGACTGACGGGCCACCCGGTGTTTAAAAGTAAACGTTAACAGTGGACATTTGCTACAGCCGAATGCGTCCAAGCACCTGTGAAGTTATATAACTTTGAAAAAGCTACAACGAATTACGTAAAAAACTTTTATTTTCTATTATTAAAAGGATAAAGACAAACACATAGTATTTATTTTATTTACTACCCTTTCTTTGTTACATAGTTGGACACGCGTCTTTTGCTTAGCGTGAAAAGGATCAAGGCTGTATTCTTACGCACTGTTCAAGTATGGGTTAGCTAGTTGGGTTACTTCAACTGATTTTTTTCAATTTCAAAGTAGTCACACTTTTTTAACATTGAGAGAAAGTTCAGAGTAAAACTTGTTGTTAATACGCGACAATCAGTTTTACGCAGCCGGTAACAAAGCTGTAAACAAATATGAAAATTGAAGACTGAAGTGAATAAATTTAAATATTAACTACTAGATATATAAACACAGTAATAATACACGAGCGAGCGTAGTACGACTGGTTACCTGGCCGGCGATAGCTTTTACTTTTAGTGTTACTACAAGTTCGGCGTGATCTGACGGGTCAAGGTCGGTCTGCATAAGCCACAAAAAGTAGTTTGGCGCCCAGAGCACATTCTCGACATGGGACGGCGTTAATAAATTGTCTGCACCTATAATATTATACGACGCAAGTTAATTGTGTGATTATGTATTTAAAATTTGTGTATTCAAAAACACAACTAATTTATGATGCTGTTTTAAACATTAAGTCCATTTTGGATGTCGCAGGTGTCTCATCTGATGATCATTTTACCTACTTGTTTTTTTATATACATGACATGGGCCGGCCGGTTCGTATGAAATCTTTTAGAATTCAATTCATATAATACTCCAATGGTTTTGTTGTCATATTTTATCTAAAACTCTTCTTATAATAGTGTTTTCAAGCGCAAAATTTATGTTTGATTGTTTGTTTTTGGCGAATAAATAAGGCAGGCAATTCAAATCACGAAAGGATGAAATTTGCATTGAATATGCGTAGGTAAATTTTATTGACAAAAATGAGGGCAGCGCCTTCTCACCCTTGACCCGTCGCTTCGTTGCGCAACCGGCTCCCGGACTACGAAGGTGTGCTGTGGTCTAGAGATGGTAGATAATCTAAAAAATATTTTATTAATCGAGTCAATCGAACGATTCAATGGCGTAGTCAATATAATTATAGACAACATAATTTATGAACATATTACATTATACAACATATCGTTGTATATAATCAGAATACCATATAAAATAAAACACCAGCCAGTATTCAAAAGTAGATTAAATAAAAAATAAACCCCTAAAAACACAAGAACACGTTTTACAAACTACATTTATTTTAAAATAAACTTTAACAAAAGACTTAAAGTAATTACTTTATTGAAAATCGATTGAAATAATCGAACCAATGCTTACCTGAATCGAATGAATGAGTTCATTGCGACCATCACTATTGCGAACTGGCAAGGTTAACGTCGCCGAATTGGCCATCTTTATCCTTGCCAAAGTAAACTGCTCTCTGTAATTTATTTGCAGTTATACATTATTCGTTTGCACAAGGTCAATATTCATTACTTCTGTTCGTACGTATTCGCTATTTCGAGATATTCAATTGTATTTTAGTCATTGTTTTTATATGGCTGTGTCTGCAATTTTTCCATACAATCTTTATAATATTAAGTTTCTGAAAATTTGCACTAAATGATATAATATTTGATATGTTTAATTTTGTGTGTACATGTAAAATATATTTATGCAGATAAATATAGTGAATTAATATATAACTTACACAGTACACGTTTAAATCGAGTTGTTATTTGATTGATTGAAAATCTGGATAAGAATAATTCGATATTGCCCGACCGGGGATCTGAATCACTAGTTTACCATCACCAATCATCGTCACCAGCCGTGCTTGCAATCAACACAACCAACGGGTCTATGAAGCAGTATAATCTTATTATATAATTAATTACATTATCTACACTAACCAGTGAAGATGAAAATTATCTCAGTGATACACTATCTTAGTTACCATTTTAATAGCTAGACATAATGTACGAGGCTAAAAACCTGTGTTGCTGATGACGCTAGTTATAATAGTATTATACAAATAAATCGTAATTTAAATCACTTCCCTAGAGCAATCAACTTATATCAATTTACACCTATTATTATTTAAACACAACATCAACAACAAGACCATTTCGTGGCGTATTAAAGTCACTTTAATCAGTCATAGCTCCGTCGAGTATTTTATAAATAGTTCTTGGTAATACAAGTATTGTACGTTTGTGTACAACGATTGAATCATGGTAATCAGCATTGCTCTAGCACTCGAGAAATATATATCGCACTTAGAATATTAAGTGCCCACTGTTCAAAACACGTGGCTTGTAACGGAAACAACGGCACGTGTTTTACAGAGTAAACAAACGTTTAAAATATATTGGAGTAGGTAATAAAAACGTATGACGTTAATATATCAATTAATCATACGAGATTGAATTATTGTAAATGTGGACCGTAAACAGAATATAAGTTTTTATATCACATGAAGAAGCTATCACATCCTTGACTCCAAAATGCAATTATTGTTTTATAAATACAACTGCAAGGCGGGCAATAATTCCAATTTGCCTAACAGTTGATTAAAGTGTGAGTATGGTTTAAGATTTTTTAGTTAATACAATCCTATATAAAATAATCACAATAGAAAAGCACAACATATTGCTTATGATCGCAATTACGTCATTTAACAATTCAAGAATTCTATATAAAAAGTATCAATTGTACACTATGCAACAACTATTAATTGTACAGTGCACAATGAATGGCTATTGAATTGTAAAAGCAAATAAAACGCTTTTTAAGAATATCTAATTTTAAATTCAATCTTTTTGGGTAAGACATCGTGTTATAGAATTCTATTGATTTGTAACTATACAATTGGTGGTCAATTGTACACGCTAATTATTATTCTCAAGTGTCCATACAAAAAGGGGAACCGAACAAATATTATCTACTCATCATTCGAGGTTACACATAATCAAAATACTACATCGTCGTTGCGTAACATGTTTTGTTCCGCATTGCTGCAGTTGTTCCAAACACTTGCCGGGTTCAAGCAACGGCCGTGATCGTTTTAAAAACATGTGTAAACTATAATCTACACGTTTCGTATGTAAAAAATCAAACGCCCTCCTTTAATTGTTGTGAACTAAATTGTTTACGTATAATTTAAAATTATTATACATCTCTCTACACCGATGTCGGAATTTAAATTTCCGATCGGATACTGTTCTGGCCCTCGACAGAGGTTGTCATGGTATTTATTTATTACATTAATAATTATTTAAATGCTAGTTGAGTCAGTCTTATATGAATGTGTGTGTGCGTGTTAGTTGGTAGTGCATTCTTTAAAAATAAACAAACGTAATTGAGCTGCTGAGATAAAATAAAATTGTTTTTTAAAATTTATTCCGACAATAAGGGGATTTCCTTTTTTTACTTTTCCTTGTTATTTTACATATTACAGAGGCATTGATCTAGCGTGCTAGCCACTTAATACCGAGCACTCCCAGTTACCCACACGATTTGTACGATGTACGAGAACATGAACATGGAAACGGCACTGGGCTTCCATGTAGTTAAACTACATAGATAAAAAACATAATCCACAAAAACAGGTCTCGAACTTCGGAGGATCAATCACTGGGACATTTTAATTTTGCTATCTCTAGTCGCTGAACTATAGTTAGGTAAGTTTAATGATTACGTTCCAAATACTGTGTGTTTATTGGAATAGTATGTTACTATCATCCACACAACGTAGCATTACGACTGTAATTAATGAAGAGGTACACAGAGGAGGGCGCTACACTCCCATGGTACACCAGATAGATCCGTTTACATCGCACAATAGAATCAGTGGTGAGTCTATATTGTGTGTGTACATATTAATATTTTTTCGAAAGCTCTTATTTAGAAGTTTTTTACATCGGTTCCAGGTAGAGAATCTGTTCGTACTACTGGCATATTTGTGTTCGCTTTTGTGCCCTTATCTAACATTCTGTGCAAAAAAAAAACTACCTTCATAACGTTCCAGTTAATTATATTCAGATGGAAATAATTCTAAAACGAATGCTTCATTAGCATCAATTTGCATACGATATGAAGGTTCCAAGTAACGTCCCTAGAGTGCTATTGTTGTAAATTGTACACAGTGTTACATCCCGGTTCCGTTAAAGTTTACGTCAGACGTCATCTCGGCGGAGACGGTGAGCAGTATCTGATAGAAAATTCGCTTTGAATGTTGTAAGTGATGGAACACACTGGAACTAGGTGAGAGCGTTAGATATCTATTGATTATTACAAAAGTTTTCAATTAAAAAGTATAAGGAAACGTTTTCTATTCCGACTGCCTACTCGGTCGCGTTGGTTGCAAGTGCGACTGCCGATGGAGAGGTCCAGGGGTTAAATCCCGTGTCGGGAACTACTGGTTGTTTATATTTTTCTGTAGTGGCTCTGAGTCTGGAAACGTGTCCGATGTACAGCATTAGGCTTATCATTTATTCCACAGTGGAACGTGGACTACGACTTAAACGTGGGAGTTTAAGTACTAACTAGATTCCTCTGCCTACCTAATCGGGGATTACAGGCGTGATGACACATTTTTTATCTTATACTCTATTATTTTTTAATTTCGGAATAACACATTAAGGAACATCATTCCTTCCAGGTATTCATGTTGTTTTATTAGCCATTTGCAAAAAATGATTCGTTTATTCATTACCCGCTACAGGAAGTTATAACTTACTGTTGCATCGACGCAAAAACAACTATGTCTGTATTTTAGGTCGGTGAGCTTTTTGGGTATTAGTGTAGCTAAATGTCATATTTAATTTAATTTTTATATGTATACACATAATTCTTGAAATTAAATTTTTATCGTATACCTTCTGACACGATGTCGCTAATCATTGGAGTATTTCGATTCTGTTTATTTAAAATATTAATAGCATATAGTTATTTGTACTGTGTATCGTTATTGCTTCTATGTTAGAGTAAATGAATGTCTAGTATGAGAACAAGTATAATCTATCTGTTCATTTAGTGACGACAGGTCTTGTGAATAAGCTGACGTACTACGCTGTCATGTTCTAGCATTGAGTGGTTACGAGTAAGTATTTTATGTTTCTTCGTTTGCTATACAACATGTAACATGCGAATGATGGAAAAAAAATATAAAAATTACAATTAATAAAACAATTTTCACACAAAAATATGAAAATATGAAAATTAAAGTTCTGCAATTTATACATAGTTCTTAAAAAATTCGAATTATTCAAGCAGGTCACATGCTATTTGAGATATGTATTTTTTCTTATGATTTCATGTAATTTTTATTTTTTGGATGATAAAAACGACTAAACTTTTTTCGAAATCGATTGCCACATAGAATAGAATATTTTCATCAGTTTATTAATAAGTCTACTATAAAATATATCTTGCAAATATTTCAAACGAATGGAAATATTGACATGCAAACAATAAACATGTACTCACGATTTTTCTATAAATTGTATTCTGATTAATAAATACAACGCTATTCTAAGAAGTCATCTCGTGTTATCGTTTCTCAGACGTGCTAAACTCCGTACCGCTGACACCGGTGGAATTACAAGACAGTGCAAATGCTTTATATACGATCGGCTGCATATCATTATGCGGAATTTGTCGGCAAAGATTTTGTTGCGTTTGAATTATTATCCTATTAATAGATAATTTGAACAATGTATTGTCGTGTGTGAGTAGTATAAACATTAATTAAAATGAATAAAGTTTTAAATTAACAAAGTACGAGCATTATAAACGCCTCGACGCGACGATTTTTATATCGACAGTATAAATTATAGTGGCGGCCGTGAGTAATATTCCAACTACGGGTTTCATTATGATAATGTATGTATGGCTACGAGAGCGGCTACGCTGACGTATTTACGTTTGTACAAATAACTCTATATATTTTTATGAATTAACACGTGTGATTTCGATGATCGACCTGTGGCCCTGAACTCGGCGACCTCTTTACTACCGCACGACCGTAGATGGCGGGCGGGCGTCCGCCACTCGAAATAGATGTCATTACCGCTCTAGCTAGACCAACCCGACTCGATTCAAACTGATTTCATTGCACTGACTTCCTCGTTGTCACGAATCCCTGTCATAAGACACACGTGTTTTGTACTAGATCACGATATACTGCACGTTCGGCAAAATGCATTCTTAAACTTAGGCACGTATTAATGGTAGAGCGAGGATTTGTCGTTTCAAGAATGACTCTGATCGTAAAGGACCACTTTTCATATTCCACTGAATACCTACCAAACATACATATATGGTTGGTATCAAATATTCAGTGGAATGTAACAGAGTTACGATTGGGACGAAAGTCTTTATTGTTGACCATGACATAATTCCTACACTATTACCTATACAAAATTTTATATGCGCCATGTGGTTCAAGTCACACGTGGCTAATGTTCCATACGTAACATCACCCTAGGAACGCTCGTAGAGGTAGGCAGAGGTGTATAACGTCCTCCCACGCTTCACCCGTTCCGTTTACGTCCATTGAGTAGGTAGTGGTGAGGTTATGTACTAGGCACTAGAAAACCTAAGTTAGAAAAATCCACTAGTAACCGATCAGTAAATGAAAAATGTTGTATTTTTTTTTTATTATTATACTTACAAAATGTATTTCGCTTTTATCTATACACCATGATTTACCAATCTGATTTCGAGTTACCACTGGCCGACACCAGTCAATCTATCCCGAATTATATGGGGTAAGTCGCTATACAATTAATTCAAAAGTTACGCTATTAAATTATTATATTCAAGGAAAGCATATTGAGCGCAATGTAAAATTTATTTTATTTTAATAATTCTTGATGTATCAATTGTTACAATTCTTGCCGAGTAATTTGATTATAAAAACTTTTCCTCATGATAATGTAAGTACTATGTTCTAATATCGTTATAGCTGGATAACTATACTTGTTTCTCTTCTGAATGGGAACTTTAAAATAGAGTGACGTAAACAATTAAGGAAAATTATTAAAGGAAATATATAAATGCCAAAGAAATTATATTACGAAGTGACTAGTGGAATCATCCCGTACCTACCTTTAAACATAATCATCATCGTAAATACGAGTATGTCTAAGTCTCAGGTTAGTTTCGCGCATCGCCCATGACACTGCCGCGCGATCAGTCTGACCAGTGCTTGTATGGTCCATTGTCACTGTTCATATTGTCGTGTATGATCAGCCCCCATGTGAAGCCAATAAAATGCAATGACAGCTTACAATTTTTATTTATTAGTAATAATATTTATATACGTTCAACCGCAAAGTTCTGCGTGGCTTTAATTTAATTTAGTGTTTTTTTCCTTATTTGGCTTTAATTTAGTGATTTTTTATATTAATCGGACCGTAAATTAACGTTTGACTACTAAAAATGACAGTGCAAAATGTACTTTGCCCTAAAAATCAATCTGTAATGAGTAATACAGTTATGTATGTATCACGCATACGTGACTTTTAGATCACTGCGATGTGCCACGTTTTAATAAACCACAGTTCATGTTAACAATGGATATATGTTAGAGTGAATAATATACATATGCTTGGTAAATTAAATGTTATACGGATAACAACGCTGCCCGTTGTATGAATAAGCAATAAAATACCAAATGATTTATATAATAGAGGTTATTGAACGTAAAGTTGTTGTAGTAAAGAAAACGGTGAGAATTACGCAGGGGCGTGATTTGCGGTAACATTACATAACAAATGTTTGTTGAAATTGTGTGCTTGTGTCAACAACATTCGGTCGCATTACAATTTGAGTCACTCGCTCGATGCCCGTACGGTTAATGATTCATTTCGTCACTGGCCGGGTGTAAATCCCTTGGGTTGCGTAAAACAAACCGACTTGAATCACATCCTGTAGTAAATTTGATACGTGTTTCATAAAGACTCATAAATGTTTGTTTGCGTTGTTCTATTTGTTTGGAGTTTTTTTTTGCGATATTTGTATCGAATGTTATATTAATTTAATGTGAATCTGATGAACATTACCTTTACACTTCTTAGTGTATGACATATTTCATGTAAGCCCTTGAATTATACTTAATAAATAATGAACATACATATATCAATTCTCATGCGTTTCAAATATAAAATCTATGCATAGTGAAGAAATACTGACTTTCTCGTGGTATTAATTGCGACCGCGGGCAGCTTATTAATATTAGTTTTACTTGTTATCGTGAATTTACAACTGCTATAATTTGTTGTTTGATAATATTCAGTAGAATGTCTACTAACTGTGGATAACTTACTAACGTTCACAACTTGCAGCAGGGTACCAATGAATACAATGGAATTTATCCTTAACCTCAGGATTGCACTTAATAACATATGCATTTGATACAAGCATTATTGAAACAAATCGTAAGAATTGTTATCGTCTGCATTTCTTTTATTAATCCATTATTGTACAAAGATCTCCTGTCAGAAAGAGAAAGGTTCAGAATGACCGCGCGGAATATATTTTTTTTGCATAACACCCATACGTTACGAATTTCACTCGTGTTACCTAACGCGAGGTATTCCCCAATGACTGTGGATCCATCTGATCAATCATCAGCGTGTACCAATTCTCCAACAAATTACATTCTATTACATCATGCTAGTAATGTATACTGCCATTTAGATAATTCCCTCAGCCCATTCAGGCGCCAGATAATTAAACAAAAACATTTCGCCGGACGATTTTAAATAAACGTAAATAATAAAATACTACTGGCTACTTTACTATCGTATTACTATATAAATTACAGTTAAGAATACAATTGTTTAAAAAACTTAACAATATTGTTTTTTTTTTTTTTTCATTTATTTTTAGGACTTTGTCGCTAGGCGACCACATCGTCCTGTTAAAACGGAATCATACAGAATAC
>DWEI01000167.1:0-26232 GCA_018245875.1 Mysoria ambigua | reverse complement strand
ATATCAGATGATGGCTCACGGGCTTCTTTGTGCGTGCGTCAGGAGATGACCGATCGTCAAGTTTAGCCGCTTACCGCCATTGTCGCGTCGGTCTTTTCAAAATGCCGGCGTCGTTGTACCCCACTGTCTAACACACACGCAACGAAAAATATTTTATCGCTCGTTTATAATAATGATTATTTAATGGAGCAGATTATAAGACTGATATAATATTTCTTTGTATTGTTTTTTTTTATAGCCACTGCATATCCAGACGTCCTGGTTTCGATCTCCGGGTTGAGTATTATTGCGTTTTTCTAATTTGAAATTCCTAACAGGATTCCATGATGTAACCTATGACGTCACTGGTGAAATATTGGCGTATACTCTTCTCTGCTTACCTCTACGAAGATACAGCACACACATTCAGACATCGGGTCTCACCTCCCACAAACTCTACGACCAAAGCGGCCGCCATATTTTTTCAATTTTTTTAATATTAGTCAAAAATACATTTTTGTTTCAGCTGTCACAACTAAAACTTGTTAACATGTAAATAATGTCATAGTATAATGGTGGTGATGACCGTGACAATCCATGGGGCCTTCATAACTACGACATGTAATGCGTACCACTGGAATAGTTTCAATAGCCCCTGAGCGCCGTAAAGCCGTCGGTAATAGCGGCCTCCGCGCTTTCTGCGGACGTCCCTCGAAATGTCTGTTTGTAACGGACGTCAGCTGGCTCTAGCGTTGATTTCTGTTACGTCACATAGATAAATGTAATTTGTGCGATCACGCATGTATATCCGAAGGGGTAGGCATGGCAGTGTAATCATATATCTGTGTTTATTTATGACATTTATTGTTCATATAATGCTATCTTTATTTCACAGAGGTTCTTATGTTTACTTATAAATATTAGTAAATGACAACAATGTTTATTAACATATTTTTAAAGTACTTTAAATTCATCCATACATAGTAGATACATTTAGCTCTTCTTAAGTTACGTAATAAACATTCCACCATGATTGTTCATAAATCTAGTGTAAACTTATCCAGTGTTGAGGTTTATTTAACAGCTCCTGACTGAATCACGGTTTCATGACTTCAAGAATCTGAGTACAATAGGTAGATAAATAATAATTGATAAATGATTATGGAAAACTATCGCCTTGACCGACCGTTTTTATTGACTACTGCCCATACTGTTGAAGGTTCGTTTCAATCCGTTTTAAAAAGTATTTGGTAATGAAACTTGCATAGCTAAAATTGGCGAAATTTTGAAATGTATATTTATATCTCTCTTTGGTCAATACACATATAATTATATCAAACTGTGATTTAAAAGTACAATATGTTTTTATAAAATATTGCCCTTAAGTCAAACTAGTTTTCTAAGTCTGAAATCTTATTGAAATTCGATCGATATCAACCGTTTATCGTTCCACTGTTGGAACATGGGTCTCCTCTCAGAATGAGACTGTTAAGACCGTAGTCTGCCACGCTGGCCAAGTGCGGGTTGGCAGACTTCATACACCTTAGAGAACAATTTTTTTTTAGAACTCTAAGATATGCAGGTTTCCTCACGATTATTGAAATTATTTTCTAAATTTACAATTGCGAATTAAGTTATAATGTTTTTGAATGAATTATTTTTAGCTTGAGAATAAAAGTTGAGAACAAAAAAAACATTATTTTATCGTAGATTAACGTATATTATATAATTTATAAATTATGATAAATCATTTAATAAATCATCGCACGGTACAAAAAAATAAACAGTCAGGTTGTCCGAAACGGGCCGTTACCTTATCCACGTGCAAGTCACCTCGGAATCTCGACAGCGCGCAGAGATTACAAACAGAGCTAGGATCGCGGCGGACACCGCATCGCCTCCAATCACCACTGATCATGATTTACGGACACGCTGATAACTGATCAGCTCGCTGACTGTCTCGATTCTTCACAGACGAAATGTTCGACAAGCGGGAGGCAGTGTCGTGTTCATACAATCACGCTCCATTCAAACAATCTCCTGCATTAGAAAGCATTTGTGTAAGTAGCATTTTGTAGAGTTTGTAACATTCTTTTAGTTTTTTTTGCAATTGATTTTTTTTATATCATACTGTCTCATCTTAGAGGTAAAGTCAGAAGTATTGAAAACAGTACACATCGATAACGTAACTTCACGCCTTTAATCCCCGAGGGGGTAGGCAGAGGAATGCAGAACATTCCCACGATTCACCGGTTAGACACACATCGATAGCTTGGAGAAAATTTCATTCGTATTTATGTGAGAGCTGTTCCTAAAAATGTCTTGTAAAAATCAGTTTTAATTAAATTCCTCGCATAAGTATATTCTGTGACTTGGATGTTATAGACACCATACCATTCCGGATAAGCAAACACACATATGGGTTGGAATGTCCTTCCATATACATTTAGGTGGGTGAATACCTAAATTAATAATTCGGGTTCAGTCGGGAACGGAACCCGGATCTCTCTGCAGCTGACCCGTTTCACGACCACAGTCGTGATATACATGATCTTAAATCGTTTATAATAAATATATAAAGGCCTTTGCTCTTCAAACAATTTTGTAAGTACAATGTTTAACCACAATAGGTTACGATTTTCAAATCAATTCGTGTTCGGTCATAATGTTGACCGATTATTTTATACGTAGGTATGCACATGTAACTGGTTAGTGTACAAGAAAATATTTGAACTATGCAACAGGTCGTGCATTTTATGAAGCTTATAATGAATCATGATTGATGAGCAGTTTCTAAAAGTTGCTGTGTATTGTTTAATTTTTCGCTTCTAGTACGTTACAAAATACTGAACTAGCATACCTAAGTGTCAAAACGTGTGTTAATGGCCTAAGTGTTTTTACATATACATACCTATAATCTTCATTACAATACGATAGGCTTCCAAACTACGCTTTTATAAAGGAATAGGAAAAAAAAACGAAAAGCGTAAAATCAATACAGCTTACTATTAACAAGGTTTAGGTGCCCGTCCCATCGCAGCCAACCGCGAGGCGCGCCCCGAAGATCCCACGTCAGACCGCTGTCCGATTACCATCACCTTCACAGGTCACCGTTCCGACCCACAAATTGAAATCTGTTTCGATTCGCCGCCAACGGAAATCTAGCTGACAACGAACGTCTGATGGATTAGCAAGTGACTCATATGTAAAAATATTTATTGGTCAACATTGCGTTGCGTGATATCAACCTATAGTGATATGCGATTAAATAGGCGAATATATTGACGTTGTAATTGATTAAACAAAGTGATCAAACGACGTATAAACAAGCTTCCCTTCCTCACTCCTTCGATATATTTAATCGGAATTAAAAGCGGCTGAGGCAACCGAACGCGGAGCATTACCGTCCGGCCCTAGAGACTCCATTAGGAGTAATAAAATGCCTATTATTATCGAGGGCCGAAAAGTCGATGCACGCGATGCAATTACTTGATTGGCGGTGTTCTGGTTGGTTCTGGGCAGCGTGATTGATGTCGAACATAATTAGAAAACACTTCAG
Source organism: Mysoria ambigua (assembly GCA_018245875.1). Taxonomy (NCBI): domain Eukaryota; kingdom Metazoa; phylum Arthropoda; class Insecta; order Lepidoptera; family Hesperiidae; genus Mysoria; species Mysoria ambigua. The sequence continues at coordinate 22,694 of DWEI01000167.1, read as the reverse complement.
CGTGTGCCTACATTGGTGCATCTTAATTGTGGCCAGCACTTACCTCGCTGAGTCAAGTCGCGCGCGCCCGCCGTTATCGGCCGCGTACTGAATAAACACGCTCAACGGTCTTACCGCCGGCCATAAAACCAAAATTGAGAAGTCGATTCATCGCTATGTTCATCTGTTGCCCATATTGCTGCAAGGGACGGCTCACATGTTGCCGATTCCATTTGTTTGGACAGTGGCGCTTTTAATTTTGAGTTCTCTATCAGAATTCAGCAGAAAGTTTGTTTGTTTGTGCGCTTTGAAACGGTGCAACAAAATGGAGAATGTTGAACGCATTTATTTTCATCCGTATTCATCCCTGCAGGTATATATGTTGCTGATTATTTTATTTACAATCAATATAACCGATACCAAGTTAATGTAAAGCGAAACTTTGCTGGTACAAGTGAATTACATTACGTAGTGGTTTTCGGAACAAACATAGGTCACCATTACTAATATATAATAAAATCAATTATTTATTGGAGACATCTCCACATGCGGCCTTCTAATCACTAACAATACAGTCCATGTCACAAAGACCGCCGATAAACAAATATACACGCATAGAACAGGGTCTTATAATATTTTTACACGATCACGTAGAGCAAGCTCTTGTGCTTTTCTTAGAAATACTTGCCACGGTTGAGAATAACACCTACAAACACCGTCTCAGCGACATTTATTAGCCACTAAAGGTCTAGTCAGTCATCATACAAGAAGACCGGTTGTGTAACTAAAAAATACGTTCTATACATTTTTAACATGTCTTTCAATACAACTCGCACATACCGTTTAAGTGCCTAAAATACTTCGTGCGCTGCTTTGCAAATGATACAAACCATCAGACGAGGAATGAGCGTCTGATAGCGGCCGACAACTCGCAGATTTATAGCCGCAACGCAGATACGGACGCTATATCCGGACAATATTGATATTTTCAGATCGCTACGCCTATCAACTTCCAACGCGTTAAAGTACTCCACAAAGTGAAATAACCCAAAATTGATAACAATCAATCTATTTAATGGGATGCAATATTTATTGTGATCGCTAATAGATTGATCGCGAAGGCCAGATTAATGCACTTAATATGTGTTCGGCAATAATTGGTAGGCGCAGACGGAACACGGTGGCATCTTGTATGGTTACAAATTTAATACAAATCTTTCCATTACCGACATCGCGTAGGAATGTCTTTTCAAAATTGTTTCCACTGCTGGTTTCCCTAGACGTATTCTATATAAATGGCACTGAAAAATTCCATGGATCATACACATATAATCAGTATGTTTACAGCTGTACCACCATTTCTATTGCACAGTGATTATTATGAAAACAATTTATGTTCCTTTGACTGGTCGTTCCCCACCTACAGGACATACAGATGTAAACTGAATCGCCAATCTACGAATTAGGATTGTCATTAACGAACAATATTTGCGCTCCTGTTTTTAAAGTCGATTTATAAGTTAATATCTACTTGCTCTTTTAATCTGATTAACGGTAATAACTGAAGCAGCTGATAGTATATACTAGTGACAAGCATTCCTGGGAATTATCTATTCGACGTTGGTTGTGTGTAACTGTTTCCATCGTGCAAATAATCATTTTTATATTTAGGAAACCCTCACACCAGCTCCCTTACGGGGTGGTCAGAGGGTAATAAGTGTGAAACATTTCAATCTTTACATATTCAAAGTGCCTGTTTTATAGTCTTAATAAAATCGCAAAGCGGAATGTTCCGATCTACGTAACGACCAAAAATATCATGTCGCAGGATTCAATATAACATAATTATTAGAGCCTAAGTACGAGATCAACGCAAGGACCTCGCTCGTGGACACGACCGTTCGCGCGGAGACTGCGGTGCGCCGCCGGCCCGCGAGTAATCAACCTATTAATAAAGGGATCAAGTGTAATGCGACCAATTAAAACGGCGACTCCCGTCTTAAGACGCCCACAGTTTTTGGGTTCGTTCCAGCCGGATTAGGATCACGCTGGCGACATTACAATAAGTGAGATCAACTGATTTCGAATTATTTTTAATTCGTTTGCGCTATGTAACGGTGTGCGCGATGTATGATTTTTGTAATCTATTAAAACTTTGTGCTAAGACGTTCGCAGATGAACTGGGTGTTTAAAACTTAAAGCAAATGGTATTTATTATTATAGCTTTTTATTATTAAAGTGTTTATTACAATGGTGTTTAGAATTAACTCAAATCATTGCGGTTTCGATGCTCTTAATTTGTTTTGAATATTTTGATTCATTCATTATACAGAAGTCATCAGCATAATTGTTTGTGCGGATCCGATAAATTAATATTTCGTTCCGAATAGCGTATAATTTTAGCCGAGGGCAAGTTTTACCTATGGAGCGTGACAGCGTTGACAGGGCGGAGGAGAGCGGGGCGGTGTCTTTGTCGGCGTGTCTTTGATGTGCGCGGGCGCCAGTAGCGGGCTCGAGTGCCAGTTTACGATCACTGACGCCTTTTATTACCGGCGTGCCAGCTTCAATCAATAACAGCTGTGTAATACTAGCGGTTTGCCAGTCTCTGGCGTGCCTCTGGCGACCCGTTCGCGGCTTTGAGTCTTTTCAAATAGAGCTGGTCGGAGAGCAGAGCAGATTTTTATTGTCTAATATTTAACTATATTTAAATTAGGATTTTACGTTATTTAAATAAAATCCGATTTTTCATTTATTGATATAAACTTAAATTTTGTATAATCAAAGTCTTCCCCACTCTCTGAACCGGTCGATAAAAAAGCATTACTAGATTTTGCATCCCGGGACGATATTGCTAACTAAACCAGTTCTATTAAAATTATACACAAATTTTCGAACAGAAAAATCCAAATAGCATTGCAATAATTTTGAATTGCTGTATATCAGTACATAGTGTCTTTAAAGGTATGCAATATAAATGGCGGTGAATCATTAAAAAAGTCCTAAGAGTCTCAGAGCATAACCCTCTCTGAAGCTCGCTGGGCGACGCTGGACCGTGGGGCATTCGCACGGTTAGTATTCACGACCCTGTTCAGTATTTCATACCGGGTAGAGCTCTTGTTAAACGCTTTTTACTTTAAGCTTCGTGGTATCGCTAATATGAAATCGTGAATAAGTGTTGCCCAACAAATGTAAGCTTGGACACCGATAAGACTGAGCTGGGGTACATGATTTGCGTTTCCCTATTATACTGTTAATAATTATTTTATTGTCGCAATAGCTTCTTAACGAGGTGGGCAGTACGCATTGAGTTTTAAATAGAGTACTACTTGCACGGATACATGCTTGCTGTGCCTCTACATTACTGTCTTCGCGGCGATATTTGGGCCTTCTTCTGCCTACCTTGGATTGGGGTTTTTTTTAATTTCCCTCTCTATAGGGATGTCATAAGCTCCATAATCCATCGCGCATTTACCTGTATTTATATTGATTTATACGCTGAGACTCTCATGTATAATATGTCAAAGTCAAAAAATATTTTTTTTTACTTTCGTCACCCAGAAATTTTAACAGGGTTTTATTGAAATTAAACATTTTTGGACTGAGTTTTATTTATGAATAAAGTTTAAGTTTTTATTTTTCATTTCGGTTTCATAACAGCCAAACACAAGTGCACTTACACACACTACACACATGCTATATGTAGTTTGGATAACGAAACCCGACGCAATCGGCCTCGCTCGTGTACTGGCCGTGGGTAATATATTTAGCGTCATTAAGAGGGCCGGTAGAGGGAACAGTTTATACGCTGTGCGCCGACTACTGCGAATCTGGACAAAAACCTTGTTCCATCAACACCGGGTCCGGACGGCGAGGTAATTAGCTTCGACTGCTGACGGACGGCGACCGCGCTATGCACTCACGTGCCAGTCACAAGAAGCGCAGTATTTAATTTTCTTTTATATATAGATTGTGTGTTGTGTATCGATTAGACAGGTAATTCAGTCGAAAAAGATAGTTTGATGTTAATAAAGAAATTATAATTTAAAGAACAAAAGGATAATTTTTACATTTATTTAAATTATTGAACGTAATAAAAAATACGAAATACCTCGCCTGTAATCTCCGAAGAGGTAAGCAGAAGTAACATGCTCCTACGGTTAACTAGTTACGTTATCGTCTCACTATGAAGTAGCTAATATGCCTTACAAAAAATTATAACTATAAAAACTAAGTTAGAAAAATCCAATCCGACCCGGGATTTCAACGCGGGACCTCTGTCTCGATCAGCAGTTCTCGAAACCAGTCGTTCAACGAAGTTAATATTTTACCAATATATACATATTTCCTATGCCCACTTTTCATGTTATGTCATTTAATAACAATAGATAATTTATGATCATAATTATTAAATCCTCTTTATGATTTCAATTTTGAGTGCGAGTCTGCTCTCCGCGTGACCAAGATCATGTAGTCTGCAACGCTGTTTAAGTTCTGTTAACAAAATTAAACGAATTTCACACGTCTGGGAGAATAATGTGTAGAATTCGAAGGTGCGCGCGCACATAACATCACAATGTTTTATCTACCATAAACGATAAATAAATAAATTGAATTTGATTTGCAGTTTGATTGAGTTTCAGTTTCAATTGAGTTTAAGTTTCTAATTAAGATTTCCTAACAGTGGCTCGAAGTCTGAAATTGTGCCCAGTGTTTGACGATAGGCTCATCACTTATCCAATACTGGGCCGTAAAAGTGACAAGTAAGACTTGGTGGTGTAATACACTCTTCTGCCTAACTCTTTCGGCGTTAAGGACGTGACGTTACGTGAACAAAAATCACTTACATTAATTAACACAAAAAAATACAAAAATAACATGATCTGCCAATAAATTTATCATGTTATGATTGGTTCCCTTCAGCAAACGCCATTCTGGGTAATAAAATGATATCGTTACGGCTTAAAGTGTGCAGTAATAGGCGAGACCGATCGAACGCCAACCGAATTTACAAAAAACGCTTTTTAACTTTACAGTAAACTGATCAAGTAACGTCGGCAGCATCAGAACTCATTTTTAAACAAATATTTTAAATGTCACGAAGTATACCTACTATCCAAATGTAATTTTCTCTTTTTATTATATCATTTTATATTAGGCAACAACATTTTTTCACCTTGTTTTAATTTTGAAACTACAACGATTGAATGAGATTTTGTTTTAAAAGGAGACAAAGTAAATATTTTCAACCTATCAATGAAACAAAATATTTATATAGAACGCGCATAGCACAAGTTCGAATCGAAATTGCCGACGGTACGAGCGGCGTGTGCAAAGAAGCCGGCCACTAACTACAGGTGCTTAAATCGCGATCAAACATGATGGAGGCGAGCTCGTCTGCTCCCTGCTACCCGCCACAGGTACATCGTTGTTGGGAAATACACGGACGTTTTGCCTTCGAAACTGAAAATGTATGCTTCTATGTGTTCAGCGAAAATCTCTACATTTTTGTAAATTGAATTCACGTTTTGTGTGATTTGGTCGGCGGACTATGTTATGGTTTTGTATGTAACTGAGGGGATTTTGGAGTGTACTTCAAAATCTCCACTTGCGCAGTTGCTGCAACGTGGTTTACGAGCATACAAGCTGGTACAATATTCTAATGATAAAAACCGAATTCATCCAGTTACTGTGACTCCAAATATGAGGACGATTGTGGCAACACGCCTGTAGTAAGCCAGTAAGACTGATCATCGATTTTTTTTTCCAATTTGCTACTTTTTAATGCCACAAATTTGTCTTTGTATTACATAACAACAAGAACTTCATAAGACAACGTTCATTATATACACGTACAGGTATTTTAAAACTATAAAATAATACATATAATGAATCTGAAAACGATTTATGTGTATCACATATGTACGATCGAGTCAACCGGTATGATTTTTAAATGAGACATGCCCACCAGTGGGACAATAAAAGTAATGACTGTATAATGTATAACACTGTGTTAGCATCCGTGATGTTATGTACATATTTGTGTTTCAACCGCACATAGGTATTAAATTTTATAACATGTCTTCAGATTCGAGACCATTATGAGAGTAAACAATAGGAGACATGTATATAAACAGAAAAGCAAAATTAACATTGTATAAATAAACGAACATTCCACGGGCAAAGGCGCAAAACAAGTGGTGTATTAGTGAGTCGAGAAAAGAGCCGCAAGTGAAGGCGGCCGTGCGAGCGCTTCGTTCACCGCCGCACTTGATGCAACCGAAATAGTTAGAAAAACTGCATGTGGCCCGGCTATCAGCCGCGGCGGTGCGCTCGCGGCGGCTAATGGACGCTGCTTTTTGTGGGCCCACGTGTGACGATAGCGGCCCGAAGGAGGAACTGTTAGCTGAGCGGCCGCAGTGGATCTGTACTTTATTGGTATAGACGTCGTGCACAGTATCCCAGGACGATTGACCCCGGGATTCGTTTGTAGTGTTTTGTTTTTCACTAAAATTGTTCACCAAATGCGACGTTCGACGAATGTTATCACGCCTGTTACTCACGATAAGGTAGGCTGAAGTGAGTGGTACACATCCTTATTCATAAATAGAACTATGAAACTTCCAATAGAACATTTATATAATGTTAGTTTAATTGCATATGTACCATTTTAAACAAATAATTAAAAAAAAACAAAAATGTGTTAAAATCAGAAACTTCTTATCATTTAAAATTCTATGTCACTATCATAAAAAAATAAAAAAAAAACCATTTTAAAAGTAAAGAATTCTATATTGATCGCAGTGAATCATCTGAGAGAGGAGCAATTCGTATAGTTCAAGCACGTTCCTGACGCGAGCACGAGGCGAGGCGGCGGGTGTTGTGGAGACATCTCTCTTCGCCCAAGCGGCCGCTGATCACGATTGTCACCGATTAACAGCATGTCGGCGCAAAAACGGACCACCGCGGTCGGGACACCTTGGCTAATGTGCGAGATGACGTGCCGGGGTGGCGGAAAAAACCGCAGGGGTCTTAATGGCAGCACGTCCACCCAGGCCCCGGTGGGCGGCCACGTGGGCCCAGGACGTGTGGCCGATTGTGTGAAATGATGTTTGCTGGCAACACGCGCCGAGATTTGGGTCGCCTTTAATTAATTATTATTAGTTTGTTTTTGGAGTATATTGTTACTGAAGTTTTATATGAGATATGAATCGTTGTAGCTGAATACTTTTGTTTAATATGTGATTACGTAAAAAATATTTATTAACGAATAAAGTAACTTATTTCTTATTTTATTGGTGTTGTGTAAAAAAACAAGAATTCATATAAATATTTTATTGCTTCTGTAACTACATAGCATTGTATTTTTTTGAAAACGCTCGGTATAATGTGTCCTTAACAAGTTAACAAGCGAACACTGTATTTTGATCCATTGACGTACACAAGTGATCTCTGAAGATTCTAAGTGGAAAAGATATAAATAAATAAATAAATAAAATAATAGATACAATTTAGAGAATATTCTCGAAATTCTAATAGAAACGTCAAACAATCAAGTTTAACTAAATGACTTAGAACAACGATAATTATCAATTGCCACTTACAAACACGTCTAGGAAAGCGAATATATTTACAAAGGACACACATTACGGTGGGTCACGACGAATCGTACCGGGAACGCACACGCCCGCTGCGGCACCGCGTCGACCAGACGACGCGCTCGGTGTATCACGAGCACACACGTACAGCCGAATGTCGCTCGGCCCCGGCTTCCGCCCGGTGCGACACAGCACAGTAAACTGACACACAAGCGGTACGTAGCAAGATGGATGAATAAGCTCATCTTCTATTCCATTGTGGGAGTGTAGTCCTCTGCCTACTTTTTCGGGGATTGCAGGCGTGATGTTATGGTTGTATTTCAAAATTATGTATAAAATTATACATATCATATCTTGAACTGGCTGTTGTACGACTGTTGAAACGATGTAAAGGATTAAAAAAAACTACGATGGTCAGTTCTGAATGTATATATGTTATGATGTCAGTATATATTATATAATGGCTTCGGTTTTTAAATCCGTTTAAAACGTTGCGTACTGTACATGTTGACCTTTTAATGAAAGTAATAATTACAGACTTGTTGTAAGAGTTATATTATTTATACAAAACTTTCATTTGCGATTAAATATATGTTAATTAATTTTATTGAGCGTTTAAAGTGCTGTAGACATTGCTTTAGTTTGATGTATAACAGAAAGAAAAAACACAAATAAAGTCCTTCAAGAAATCCACCGTGACTTTCATTTTTTGAGCGTCTCCTAACATCGTCCTAACCCTACGGGAGCGAAGAATTATGATCTATTTCGGTTCAATGGTTCTTTAAATATCTACCTTTTGAAACGCACAACACACAAATCAATCTTGTTTATATTGAGTTGGCAAACAGTTGTCAGGGCACAATGCGACCACTCTCCGCAGCAAACAATAGAGTTGCGTTTACATACTTCGCACTCAATGGGCAATCGATGTTTGAACGCTACATCACAGACATAGCCAATATAATGATGAACAATACTTCCAAACATTCCAAGCCTCGAGCAGTACCATACGAGCACCTGGTTAAAACTCACGCAGAGATGGTAATGATTCACTCAAATTTTGCTAACTAAATTGACCAATTCATTTTAACACTCGTGGTAATAATTATTCAAATGTATTTTGTTGAGAAGAAACGATTAAAAATTGAGTCATTTTTAAAGTTTATTCTTTTATCAGCGACAGAGATCTATCATCAATAGACCATCAATCAAAATTACCCACGATTAAGATTGAATATGACGCTCGTTCAAAATTCATTCCATCTAACACTGACAACGCAACCCGTCACCCGTAATGAGCACTAACTATTTATTTGTGTGGATTTATTAACAAAACGAGCGCGGTATGCGCGTCGTGTGGAGTGAAGGCAGCGACCGAGCGACTTAAATATGTCTTCGTCACAATTTACATAAATGATATATACGAACCGCCTAATACTGCGCGCTGGTCATTTATTAAGCGCAACGTGTACGGGGTGCGCTCGCGCGGCGCATAGCGCGCGTGCCGACCGCGTGCGCCGACAGCGGCCGACGCCGGACCACACTGAAAGGAGTGCCCGCTCGCGAGTCGTGCCCACTTTTAGGTCAACCCTGTTGACGTACGTTGATCGTTCCACTGATTGTTATCGCGGCAACCGAAGGTACGTAGCGATAGAAAGTAGATAAAACTAAGTTCTGGTGAACCAGTATTCTTGAAATGAGTTATGAATTAATGTCCATACGGTTTGGAAGGATTCGTTGACGTATGTATAAGTAGTGTATTTAATGTGTCGTCATACATTCGCCGAACTCAGGACTGTGGTCGAGCGCGGGTGGTCTGCACGCGCGCCGCCCGCTGGAGGCGTAAGCTTCACACCTCTACTTCACACCGCTATTACACCCATAGAACTCACATGAAATAGAACCTTATAATCTGTGTTGAAAGATCGGAATTCTTATAAATATAATCTATTTATAAGCCCTTACAGAATCGCCCATGGCTATAAGCCACTCATTAACCATGATAGCGGGGCCACCGAAAGTAGAGATTTAACGTAACAGCAGATGGGTGCTAATTACTGTCATAAGGAGTCAATAACATTTTTTATCCGCTAATAGCAATGTGTGTTCCGGGTTATGATTGTTTTTGTAGGATACAATCAAGTCGTAATGAGCGGTTCGGCTAGAGCGTGTGAGGTGGCCGGAGCTCGCCGTGTTCTCGGGAAATTATGAAGTTCGTCGGTTCGACCAGTTCGTGCCAGGGCGCTGGGAGAGCCATATAGAGACATTAAGCGAGATCTCCAAGATCCGTTGCGTGCGGTCACCTCTTGTGATTCGTAACGCAATCACAATTCCCATGTCTCTGCAATTTAGAGCAAGCATCCATCGGTTGTATACTATTGAATCGTAATTTCATTTTTTTCTGGGTCAACCGTCGAACTTCGGTCGGGGAACGCTTTCGGATGAGATTGAATGGAAAAATATGAACTAAGACGCACATCGTCTCCGAACAATTTGTATCGGTTTACGAAGCGTTATAAATCACATGTTGGATCCTTGTTTCAGGATAACGTCGCATCGCCGAAATATTTGGAATCGTATCTGTCATCTCGGCTGCGAGTTTTTGCGTTCTCAAGTTTTTGCTCGCCCTGTCCCGCTGCTAATGAGACAATGGTGAGAGAAGGTATGATGTGCTTTTTGTGTTTCACTGTCAAGCACACATGTATATTTTAATGCGAGAAAATATTATATCTATTTATTGATTTCCTGTGAATTGAGTGATGTCCATTTGTCTATTGGGCCTGTTAAATTAGCTAAATAATACGGTACATGTGAAGCTTGCAAGTTGTTGCAATTAAATTGACGTAAATTCATGATTTACGATCAATTTATAAGTCGATATCTGTGCCAAATGCAACGTTCCATCTGCCAAATTTTCATATTCCCTATTGATTTATTATAGAAACAATGTGAATTATGAACATTCTAGAAAATAATAGTACAATGAAGAATCAGAAAGTTTAAAATTTGTGAATGACAATAAAATATTATTAAATGCTTCTGTAAACGAGTAAGGCAAGAACTGTAGGAAGTGTGTCGGCGGTTAGGGGGTACCAATTATTATCATACACAATAAACACGTTTTGAAAGCGGCACCGAAAAGTAATTATTAACGAAACGTGAACGTACAACATAAGGCTTCGACCCCAGCCACGCCCACGGTAGACATGGCAACTGTCACGACACTACATCGCGGTAAACAAGAGACATTAGACATACTCGTATTTTTGAAATGAAATAGTATTATTGAAATGAGAAACTGAAAAAAAAAAATAACCAAAAAACCAGTAATGCGCGTACACACGAGTGTGTGACACGGCGAGCTTGGTTTTAGAGGGAAATGCGTGCGTCATAAACAAAGCAATCAACATAAAACACGACAGACAATGATCTTGCAAATAAAATTTCCATCCGGCCAACCGCGGGATCCGGCAGATGTTATCGCAGTACCCACTATTTTCCATCGGAGTCGGCCATATTTTTGTCAATTTTTCGTCTGACATATCCCATTTCCTATTCAGAAAAACACGGAGTAGACATCAAGTTGGAAAACAAGGGAACGGGAAAAAAGAGCGTCTCGGTCGAAACGACAGATAATCGTGTTAGCCAGCCGCGCCGGCGAATAACTGATGCCGCCGCTCGGTGCACCGACCGAATGAGATTGCGGTGTTTTTTCCGCCGGAGCTCCGTGGAGACAAACAAGGGATGCAAATTCGTGTTGACACCGCGATCCATCTTGTTCGCCTCTCCGGAGACCAGTTCCACAATAAATAGAGTCGTGATTGAGACGTCTTGTTTGTTAGCGTTCGAGTGAACGGTATTGTTTTCTATGTCTGTCTTTTTATATTTTGTGTGTAGCTGGAGAGATTTAGTGCGTCGTAGCTATAAATAAGAGTCGAGTCAGTGAGTAGTGGACGGCAGGCGGTAGCAGTTCAGTTACGCTTAATCTTGGAAACAAAACTGCGCGTCGTAAAGCAGGGCGGCGCGACAGAGCGCGGCGGCGGCGGACCGTGCGAACGGTGACCTTCTCGAATGAGGGACGGCTTGCTCGCAGACTAGCCGCCCACTGGACTGCTGCTGCTCGGTACGACGACACACGAACTTACCAATCTCTTTTTTTTGTAATTTATACGTAAATACTACGCACAAACCTGTCCTCTCTTAAAATATCAAACAGTCATGTCAACATTGAAGGTGGTTGAATTTGACGAGAATCTCAACTTTTTTTGATAATGTTATTATCTTGTTTGCGTAATATATTTCAAAATTCATGTTTCATCTTTGTGACGTGCGACATCAACCAAAGTAAAGGTGCCAATTAATCTTTAAACATTATGGGAGACGCATTTCACTTATATTAAATATACGATTTGATAGCAGCGTTTCTCCCCGGAGGCCTCTGTACACGGGTGTCCTGTGCAGTGGCAACGTGGGGCACAGTGAATAGATCATCCGCCGGGCTCGCCCCGCGCCGCGCGCTTCTGTCCAATAAATATATTGTTTTGCGCCGAGCCAGCTCAGATAAAGCAACCTCGCGCCTCGCTCTGCCTCGCTGCTTGTAGTACGGCGTTAGTGCTAGCGGGCGACGTTTCCGGATCTTTCTTGTGTGTTATATATGTACATTGACTGCATGTTTGGTCGCGTTGGTTGCAAGTGCGACTGTCAATAGGGAGAAACCGGGTTCGATTCCCGGATCGGGTATTATAAAATTTATCTAAATTAGATTTTCTAGTAATGGTACGAATTCTTGATATGTGCCCGGTGTATGGCAATAGGCTATTACATAGTGGGACGTAGACGTAACCGGTGAAACGTGGGAATGTTCTGTATTCCTCTGTCTACCTCTTCGGGGATTATAGGCGTGAAGTTGCGTTGAATGTCATAGGTAACAAAAATAATACGCCGCCCACATTTTAACCTAGTACAAACGAAGTTAAATTAATTCGAAATTTATTGATCTATTTTATTGTAATAAACGAACCCAGATATTTCGCGTGACTTAGCGTAGAACTCAAAAACTAGCTAAACGTGGGTTTCTTACACGGGAGTGTTCTGCAAGTTGTAAAGTTAGTTAGAGGCTTAATTATGTCGTTCAGCTATGCCAAATTAAAAAAATACCAATTAAAGTTCGTTAAAAATTATATGTGGAAGAAATATAGGAATTACAGCAAGTCATAAATTACGCACGAAAAATAAACAGGATTTGTCACAACGAAATTTAGATTTACATTTTTATTGGTAGACGACAATATTAGCGGAAGGATCTAGGATAGATTCAAGCGTCGCTGGCCGTGGCGCCACGCCCCGCCACCCGCCCGGAACACTGTCAGCCAAACGTGGAGAGGTCGGACTTTGCACATTATGACTATGTGGACCCTGCGCTATTACAACACTATGCCGCCGTGTTTTATTCGCACATATCATACCAGAAACTGTTTAAAAAACGAAGCTTGTGCACATCTCTGAAAATTTTATATTTCTCAATATTTTATTTTATACGTATACATATTGGCAACTTAAGTGTCAACAAATAGTATGTCAAAAATAAATGCATCCCAGAGTAATGAAACGGTTTATATAATTCACATTATTATTACCATTTAACATTAAACCATATAATTTTCTCCAAAGTAATTGGTAAAGAAGTACATATATTACTCTCGCTTTTCGACAGTTCTAAGTCCCATTTAATAAATGGTGGGCTATTACAGTTTTTTAAGTATTTTCTTTCAATATTCTATCCTTATGTTGTAAGATTTAAGCCTCGACAATACAATCCGTTAACAGTATTCCCCCAAGACACCCTTGTTCAAACACGTTCGATGTGCCGGTACAGACTTTGCGCATACAGATCGGAAAAATGCTAAATCAACGGAAGGAAGGTAACCGAGCGATCTAATCCAGTCTCCTGGGAGAGACACGGCATCTGTCCGGCCCCGACAGTTACACCGTATTGTCACCCTACTCCCGAAAGTAGCTATAGTTATGCATCCACTGTAAAGCAATGTTAGAAAGAAATCGAATATCTGAAAATGGGAACGCTTTACACGTTTTGAATGTTTTATTATTGTAAAATATATCAGATAAAATATTAATCAAATAGTAACTACAGTTTGTGTTTAATTGGCTTATTTATTGGTGGATTAACGTTCTTCTTGATTCAGCGTGAGATTTGTGTTGTCTCGTTAGTTCGGATACTCGGAATTAAGTTAGCTTGGATTTAAATGTTTTATCTAATACAAACTTTAAATGTGTTTTAAGTTTAACATAATAAAATAACGTGTTATGCAAATAACTGTCATGTTTATTTACTTTTTTTATAAATTCACTCAATTTATTCACTTATTTAGTATAAATAAAATACCGCAATGATTCACATCATACTTGTACTAAATAAATAAACTTGTACGTATACAATAAGCAGTTCATTAGCCCTTTACCTTGGAGGCTTTAATCACGTCTAGAGATGTGTGGCGGCCATTAATTTAGATCGGACCGTCCTAATTTATTCAGGTGACTTGGAGACGCTACCGACGTGACATTTGTCTATTTCTTGGTGTTGCCATGCTGTCCCAAGTGAACTCTCAAGTTTCGTTGTATTTGTTGGTATTGCTAACTACAAAAAAATATATATAAGAAAAAGATATGTGTTCCATTGGTTTATTTATTGATGTATTAATTTTCTTTTTGGTTCCGGATGTGATTTGTTCTGTCTCAACAGTTCGGATACTCGGAAATAAGTTATTGAGGAATTATCTTGGCTACTACAAATATTTAGTTTTGCTGTTGTTCTGGTGTCTGGTGTATAATATTAGGAATGATTAATTTAGATGATGACTCGAATACACGACCCCCGATTTGATGGTCAGTTTCATTCATCATTTAACTATCGGGTTAGATCATGTTTATAATCATCTTAATAAACACGTAACTTTACGCCTGTAACCCCGTAAGAGGTAGGCAGAGGAATGCAGAACGCTCCCACGTTTCACCGGTTACATTTACGTCCCACTATGTCATAGGTGGTGAGCCTGTTGCCATGCATCGGGCACATATCGAGATCCCGAACCGCTGCTAGATAATCTAATCTACGAATTTGTACAAGGTGCAGGATTTATGATTATAATCAAGTGCATACACACAGACATACATACATATGATAAACATAGATATTAAATCACACGCGCCGGCTAAGTTTAACTTGACGTTAAAGTCAAGTGTGATGTTAAGTTCACGTGTGACGTATTATTGATAAATTTCTTGACATTACAGTCAATTGCACCAAGTTGCCAATGCCAATATGCATTATTACTTAATATCTGAGTTTTAACATTCATATACTTTTGAGTGTGTCTCTAGATTAAGTAAAATTCAATTTATTACTATGAAGGTATTACTTAATTTCTAAACGGAATATTTGCATTTCATAAATCCAAAAAGTTGAGGTATATTAAACCTTTATGAATGTTACATCATGCCAGTGATCCCGGGCGCGATAGGCAGATAAGTATAGAATACTTCCACTTGTCACCAGTTACGTTTACGTCACTCTATGGAATAGTGGAATATAATACTTTATGGAAAACATTAGAGAAATTAAATTTTGCTGAAACACATTTAATCCTCAATAGTTTATCCAAACTACCTTAAGGTAAATAACATATCTCTAGGAAACGGTAACGTATAATATTGGTCCATTATTCAAATAGCAGGCACATCTCGCGTGCGGGAATAGTTAATATTCGACTACAATATCTGCTCGGGTTACCTTTATATCATTCACTTGATTTAGCTCTTCCAATATGCAACTAGTACTAAAATTTCATTGCCAGCGACCGTTGTTCGTGTTATCATATATTGGTATAGTGTACTGCTAGGCGTATTGTATCACATGTATAATATCTTAAGAATATTGAAGTTATACAATAAAGCATTTTTGTTACTAAGTGTTTCTTGACTTTCAGAATTATTACTTAAAAAAACGTTTTCTTACGATTTATCTTAGTGATATAATTAGAAAATATTTTTCGTATATGGTATTTTCTGATTTATTTGAAAATATAATAAAAAGGACTCGACTGCCTCGTTGGTCATGTTCGTTGTAAGCGCGACTACGGATCGAGAGGTCCTGGGTTCCAATACTAAGTCGGGCACTATTGGAATTTTCTAAATTAGATTTTCTATTACATTAGAGTTGTTATATTCCATTGAGTTTATGTTGAAGCATTAAATAAGTATATAATATATTACGCATTATATCTACTATTTTATTTTTTAGCCTAAGTTTAGGCGACGGCTTATTAGCTAGCAGTATTCTTACTGGTGAATCCAGGATATTAAGTATTATTATTGGAGACAGATGCCAGTAAAAAGAGTAAATATGAGAATCAGTTAATAAAATTAATTAAACAACGGCTCCTAAGTCTATGTATCTTTATCTAATATATTTTTCTTTGCTCAATCAATTTAATGTTCCTTAATTTATATTCCGTAGTCATGTTACAATATTGGTATTTTGTTTTAACTTTAGATATTCAAAGTTATCCCTAATTGAACATTTCGTGGGAGTAACTGTTATTGATTATAAATGTTAAAGTAACAAATCCTGAAGAATCATACGCACAGCAGTGTTACACATGCGTGAATATTTACGTTATCGGTGGGTCCTTTATACATATACTTAAAGATGTGTAATATATTTCAACCTGTGTTTGCATGACGTGGTAAAATCGTGCCTTATTTTTTATAAATAGTAAAATAAAACGTAGTATTTTTTTACAATATTTTCAATACAATATTTACTATTGTAAGTAATGGTACTGTAAATACAATATTGACAGTACAACTATTTACTATAGTAAAGTAAAACACGGACGAGTACATTTTTCTTAAGTAACTTAATAAAGTATTATCATTAAGTAGCTTAACTAAGTGACTCTAATAGTCCTATTGCTACAGTCCTATTCAACGTTGGGTGAAGACGTTAGTTAAACCGGCCATTTGTAGATACTAAAAAAAAATTAGAATGCTGAAAATTATTTTTCTAATATCTGAAACTATATCGTCGTAGCCTTTCAGTAGTTCATGTAACTTGTAATTTACCAAGGTTACGGCGAATTAAAAAAATAACATAGGCGAATGTTAACGAATAGAAAAGCTTGACGATATCATAGCGATGAAACGAAAAAAATTCTAAAGCGCGCGTCATGCCACTGCTTATTATGCTACTTAGCGAAGTCCCTCACTCGTGGTCTTGCAGCTATGCACTCCTAGACCACGATCATGAGCAAATGGACTCTATGTAGAGTCACCACACGGTCGCTAATAGCTTGGCAAGGCCGTGTCCCGCCTACAAGGGGCGTCGTTCCCCCCTCCGTCATCGCAGCGAGTGCGTTCACACCACTTGCTTCACTTTTAAATTTTAATCACAAGTCGATGTTACGAAGTCGATTTTTACAAAAAGCGAATGTATGGCGAGTGACAACTTAAAAGCTCTCGATATGTTAGAGAATTCTCGAGTATGAATCGAGTTATATTATCAGTGAGAGACGGTTAGTGAGAAGTGGTCAATATGTAATGTTTATCATAACTTTTTTTAGACCCTATGTAGAGTTTAAAGTTCGTATTTTTACTTTTTTTTAAATAAAATATAGGTATAATTGATTTGATAATTATTATTTTTATCTTTGGCGTGTTATTATTTTTCTAATTAGCGGCAAAGCAATGTATAAATCAACGAAACAATTAATGCGATTCGTCACAATTCGCCTATCGGTGGCCATTTGTGAGCCATTACCGGTCTGCCGCTGATAAGGTTTACTGCCACGCGACATGGTTAGTTTGAGCTCCTCACACGTTATAAATTATTATAAATACGAAACTGGAAAGTCCGTAAGTTCAATTTTCCGCAAATTTTATCGTGTAACATAAAGTCGATTGTACACTACTAAATTGTTAGTGGTGTTACACCGATGACCGAATGTCACATATATTATTATATGATCAGTTCAAGTTCCTTACGCGGTCAGCAGGGAGTATTGAGTGACAAATATCTATCTAATACCTATATATGTTTTTTGTTTCTGTCGGATTTCTTTTATTTATGTTTAATTTTAAATTCATCATCTACTTTGTTTTAGTAATCACCTCACTGATATGTATTAAGTTTAAACTTCAATAGAAATGAATATTTCAAGAGATGATTATGAAAAAAAAAACATTCTCCTACGACACTATGGTTTGCTTATTGTATAAACTCGTGGCTAGATGTATGCTGCACTTTAAGTTGCAACGGACCGTCTGTCGTCTCAAAAATTACCTGTAATTGAGTATCGCCAGCATTATTTTTATATGACATCAACCTTAACTCTCAACCAGGAGCAACTTCGTAATTATTAAATTAATTAACAAAAGCAGTTTCATTAATATGAGCTACTCTTTTAGACGTTGCATTTTGTTTAATTCTTATAATACATATAATTAAAATGTATTTTTTTTGTATCGTTATAAGAAAGTATATAGCAAGAAAGTACCTATACACAGTTATATTATTTTGGTTTTAGTTATTTATATTATAAACATAGAGTGATAGTATTTAATTTAGCTTATTCAATATGATTCACAAGTATAACTTACGACGATTAATTAATATTTTACTTTAACAAAAAAAATAATTACATGCGTACTCTACCCATATCGAGAACAAGATTAAAAATATTTCGATCTTTACAGAAAGTCCTTGTATAGAATATTATTATTAAATATATAACTGACCAGTGTAGTGTGCAGTCACCTTAAACAAACGTTGTTTAGTAGGGTAGAGTCAGACTCTACCGCAATTGAGTGGCTAGTTAGCCCGAGAACCTTGCTTGTCGTCATAATAGTTCATACAAACTTTGTTAGTTTATTGTTTTGTCGAAAGGTAAGCCTATTTTCATATATTCATGACATGAATGTGAAATTAAATTGCAGTTGCAAAGAAATTTTTATGTTATCGTTATTGGAATGAAAGTAGAAACTCCTTTCGGTTCGTAAATATTTTAACCTGAGAACGAACCAACAATGAACGATACTTTGAACCATACTAATTAATTCAAAATAGTTAAAAAGACATGCACATATATGTGAATAAGTAGATTTAAAGAGAGTACTATAAATTGCTTTTCCGAGTACTGATATTTTTTTCGATAAATCTTAGTCTAGTTTACAAAGTGCTAGTGTGAAAATTGAATGTTTCTCAAATTAGTTGATTGTATGGGTTTCATTAAAATGGACGTATGGAAAGTATTTTGATTTATTGTTTTATTATTTCACACTTTTATTAAATGTGGTACTTTTATTAAATGCGGTAAAGTCTAAGATAACAACTGAACAGGTCAGCTGACCCGAATGCTTCGATTGTTTTACGAATACATACAAGTATTCATTACTATTTTTAGTTATTGGTATATTTTGGTATTGAATTTAATAAACTAGTATTATCACTATGCCGTCAGATCACATACGGGGTAGGAAGATATATTTCTATCCTTACAAACCTGAAGTGCTTTTTGTGCGAACTTAAATTTAACCAATTTTTGTAATCGATTGCATGGTATAGAACGGTAAGGATGTAACTTTTATTTTTGTGGTTTGCAACCGTTTTTGCATTGCTGTTCTAAGCGCCATGTGTGATATTTGCATGTTATGGGAGAGGCAGACGCCCTAAAACATGAAATTTGTCAAAGAGCGACATTTGAGATCTATTACATCGATTTGATTCTTCAGTTCTATTCCAAAATGCTTCGCATACTCTTATATAATAATGCTATGATTTCATTTATGTAAAAGATACGTATTATGTAGAAAAATTAAAGCTTAGTATGTTACAAGTCTCATATATTGTGTGAAAAATATGTACTAAAAGAGGTGTGTATCGGGACAAGACGTACAGCTAAAGTATAAATTACTTGATTATGAGCGAAGCCCAGTCAGGAGACACCTATGTATGTCAGCAGGTTGATGTTGATACATACGTATATAAATTGCAGTACAATTTATCAATGGATTTATATAGTTATTGTTGAACATACACTCCAACCAGTATTAGGGGAATGTATTCTTATAATATTATCAGGTGTGACAGTAGACTCAGCACCTATTTCATAGTTGGATAGAAACGCAACTTGTGTAAAGTGGAAGTATAGTATAGGTAGGTACTCCTCTGCCTGCTTCTTCCGGGATTATATAGGAGATATTATGTTTATATTGGTTGTAATGAATTAATATAGGTGATGATAATTATTTTTTAATTGGTGTTATCTGACTGCCCCTCGAGAAGCCGGACGTGAAAATATGTATGTGTGCATGTATATATATTTAACATATTGCATGGACATATTTATACTAGGTGCGATAAAGTTTGGATAGCTGAATGAATATATTTTGATTGTCTTGTTAGACACAATAGATAATTGAAAATTGTAAATCATTGGACATTTATTTATATTAAATAAGTTATTATAACAATGCTAATAACTTCATGTGCCTAATACTATTTAGAGTAACTTAGGGTAAATAATTATTGTATTTATAAACTTGCTTAACAGTGCTCATTTGCTATACAGATAAAAGATATGAAAAGCAACACATATCTCATAGATAAATTATTATACAGAACATTAAACATTTTAAACTAAGTATTTTTTACTCAACTAAAGGTACCTAACATCCTTTAACACGTCGTTTTTGTTCCTTCGTGTTCAAAAATAATCTGGTCTTAATTAACAGCGTAAGTTGCTAGGAGTGATCCCATATCTAAGACAGTACAACAGTATGTACACTGACAGATGTGAAATAAATTAATTTATGATCAGTGTTCGCCCAGTATTAATAGGAATACGTGGACCCGTGGTCGGCCAATTATCACAGTGCACAAGTAGCGATGCGAACCGACGACCACGTCGTCGCGACGAGTTGCGCGAATAAATAAATACATCGATAGGATCGGATCACCGTTTAACGAGAGCCCTTTCAGTGGCGCGGCGAGCCATTTAGCGAATTTCAATAGTTATCGCGCGGAGAAAAACTCGCCGGTCGGGAGGGACGGGCGCGCGAGCGGGACGGCTGCAAAGAGAAAGAAGTAATAAAAAAGCGGTCGTGTGCGTGGTCGGTGTGGTGGCGTAGGGCGGCCGTGCAAGCCCCTCCCTGTGGCCCGTCGCCGCCTGCCGCCGCCTCAGTCGAGTCACAGCGCGCGGCGCCGCACCGGTCGGCTCCTGCACCCGCTGAGCGCGCGTAAAAAGTTTCACGTTATTCCGAAACTTCCGATCGCCGTGTCGACACGCTGAAACTTACCACGAAAATTGTTGTCGACGTTCCCAACAGCACAGTTAAAACAGTAGTTGGCCAGCTGTGTATTTGATTTTGTTGATGCGTTTTGTGACTTTTTAAGTTCCGCGAAATACTTTGAGTAAACTTTTTTTTGTCTTGTTTTCGTGCTATATCTTCACGAAAATCATAGCCTGACTTCAGTTCTTTAAGATATTATTTGTTTGCTTGCTTCTGAAGAGTTTTTGAGAGTTGACAAAAGTGGATCAAGAGGCGGAGTTGCAAGATCGCAACGGCTACTTGTCAGAGTTACAAAGACTATGTTCCGTGCCACCGATGGGATGTACGGACGGTGACATCGTGTGGGCTGGTCGCAGGCCGGGTTCGGAGGCTGTCAACTTGATGCTGCTTCAGGGCGAGGGTCGGGAACGGCAGGGGCCCATGGAGGAGGAGTGCTCGGCGCGCCCCTGCGCCACAGACTTCTCCATCGCGGCCATAATGGCCAGAGACCGCCAGGAGCGCCGGGAGCGCAGAAGACATAGAGACCCCAGAGAAGACACCCTCACCCCATTAGGTAAGTTACATTACATTACTTATTCATAAACGAAATATTAAAAGCACTTTTGATACAATCATTCAGATACTGTATTTCTTCCCTTGCATAAATATAACAATAAACTTTTCTCAACAAACCGTTGCTCAAATAGCACTTAAACTAACTTTTTTATGTGCAAGATATTAAGTATTTAGTCAGTGTATATGTGGAATTTTTTGGACAAGGATTCGGACTTACTTTTGGACACTGCGTATCTATTTGAATTTGTTGTTTCGTTGACGTTGTTAGTAGGCAATCATTAGCAGTACTAAATAATTAGCGAGACAATTCCAATAGAAAAGTGCAATTCATAAAATAATAATAATAGATTGTTTTATGTATATTACTTCTATATGAGTCTATTAGTTAACTATTTATTACTAAATACGGTAATTTTAAAATATGAGTGTAGGTCTTGAAAAATATTCCTACTATATATTTTTGAACTGTAAAAACAAGTTAGTATTTATAAAGCATAATTACTTGGATTATGTAGATACTATATTAAAAAAGTTAGTTTCTATAACCGCTAAAATTTCATAGGCGTTGAATTTTTTAAGACTTCTCTAAGATATTATTAGAGACAAATAGAAAACATAATTGCGATATGAAATTGCTTTTAAAACAAAACACTACTTTAATCTATACCTGCGCCTATTTATGAGTTTAAGTATACGTACTATAACTCTTCCTGTGCTATAGAAAAAAGTTTCACAACGTTAACTTTTTATTAAGTGTAGCAATTTACGAAACTAGTGTGATTGTTTATTTTTTTATTGATTTGGTAATCTACCAATCTTACATACAAAATCAGTACACTAATTTACTAATAAAGTAGAAAAACACGCAAGCTGCAAAGATATTTGCACTTGGTTCTTCCTGTGTACCCTGTAAGGCACATAGCGTGATGTTAAAAATATACTAAATAATAAAATTTGCGTAATGTTAAAGCCGTTGTATTTGACACCTTTGTAATCGAATTATGTTTTTATAAACAGAATAATACAAATATGGTTTCTTTTATGTTCTATGGTTTCATTATGACATAAAATAATCTCTATTTTTTTAAATAGTTTATATATCTGGAACATGGGTCTCCTCTCAGAATGAGAGAGTTAAGGCCATAGTCTGCCACGCTGGCCAAGTGCGAGTTGGCAGACTTCACACACCTTAGAGAACAA
>DWEI01000166.1:0-26259 GCA_018245875.1 Mysoria ambigua | reverse complement strand
TCATAGAGTATGTCATATAATGATATGATCTTGTCGATGGTCAAATTACCACTGCGTTCAAGGAATCTATATAATTACTTAAATAGTCAAAATTTTTAATTGCTAAGTACTATACAAATCAAATAAATATAGTTACACAATATTGACTCAGGTGTTAAAATGTGTCATTTGTTGATGAAAATATCGCCAAAAATTAAAATCATAATAAGATTTATTTACTTATTTAAACATGTCCATGCAGTTAATGTTTACGTAACGTTATAATTTTTACACAAATTATTGCTTTCCTTGACTTTAATCGCCCCAAAGACGAGATAGAAAACAGAATCTACATTAAAAACGATCTTGGACCACCTATAATAATATATTCTGACATTACTGACAAAGAACATGACAATGACAATTTGACAACAACCTCAATGTTTTCAACATAGTTTCAATACGATTAATGAGAAGGAGATTCAAAATCAAAAAATGTTTTTATATCTTTAAATAATCTAGTTAGTAAAAATAATTGTATAAGATGGATTTATTAAAAGCTCCATCAATTCAGTCTTTGCTTGACTCAGATTTAGAATCAGTTGAAAGCCTACAATATGTCGATATTGAGGAGGTAATAAAGTTATGGAAACAAAATATTTTTATTTTACAAGTACCTATTTTAGAATTTTTATCGAAAACTGATATTTTAGCAAAAAATACCTGTTATTGGTGTTCTAAAAATATTTAATAAAATCCAATTTATAAATTAAGCACTGATTACGTTTGGATATTATATTACAGTTGGACGAGGTAGAGTATGCGCTACCCACAAGTGAAGCACCGACACTCGATGAAGTGTTGTCCACTGAAGAGGCCAATGTTGATATAAGAGAATCAACAAAACAATTCAAGGAACCATCAACTTGTTCAGCACTACAAGTTGATTTTTTGCAGGCTATTTCTCAACAATTGTCGCAAGCGCAAGTAAGTACTATGAACATAACTTCACGCCTGTAATCCCCGAAGGGATAGGTGGAGGAATGCAGAACATTCCCACGATTCACCGGTTACGTTTATGTCCCACTATGGAATAGTTGGTGAGCCTATTGCTATGCATCAGGCACATATCCAGACACCGAACCACTACTAGAAAATATAAATTTTGTAGTGTTCGACTCGGGAATCAAACCCGTGACCTCCCGATCGGCAGTCGCACCCGCAACCAACACGACCAACGAGGCAGTCAAGTAAATACTATATAGTTGAATTTGATTATTAATACCAACTGGCTGCCTCGTTGATTGAGAAGTTGCAAGTGTGACTCTTGGTAGAGGTTCTAGGGTCATTTCCTGGATCAAGTACTATTAGATTTTTCTAACTTAGTTTTTCTCATTGAAATTTCTAATAGTATTTCAGATTCTCGATTTATGCTAGGATTTTATGTTAGGATGTAACTATAACTGTAGAAATATCTATCAACCCCTTTATCAATTACAGGAGTGATGTGACTACTAATACAAAAAAAACTATTATTATTACTAAATCACAACAGGTCTCTTATAGAATTGGCATGTAATGCTGAATGTTAATTATTTTTTAAATTACTTAATATATAGTAGTTATGAGAAGCATAGCAGTTTTGTCTTGGTGCTTGAATTCAGTAGGTCTGAGGTTCAAATCTTGGGATACAGCTCTAGCTATGCTCATAAAAAAAGTTTCTAGGATTAAATATCACTAGCTGCATCAATAATGGTAAATATTTTTAGGAAACATTCACATCAGAAGTCTCCCTAATGTTCCCAGAATGTATTACTTACACCTTAGTCTAGACTTATTCTTAAACATTTTTAACACATCTCTTTTAAATGTTAAATTGTTAAATGTGTAGGTACAATAAATTATAGTATAGGTAGTTATTATCTTTGAACATGACAACAGACAGTTCATAATTTTATCAGAGTTATGTTTAATTTCAATGTTTTAATAAACACATGTTTGATATCTATACTAATATTATAAAGAGGAAAGATTTCATTGTTTGTTTGTTATTGACAATAGATTAAATTAAATAATGTATGTACTACAATTTTACAGAAGATTTTTTGAATATCTACAAATAAGTCTGTGATATCATATGTCTAACTATTATAATTACATTTCACACTAACACTGTCACAATAACTACTTTTTCATATTAAAATATGCAATTGTAACATCGGTAAAAACTAGACCACATTATTCGTACTCGGGTATTAATCCTTATCCTCATAAATCATTTAGTGTTCAAGGCTATATCAGTACCTGTAAATTACCCAAGTTTATTAATAACACCTGCCATGCTATCTGGATGTTAGATAGCGTAGCAGAGTATTAAGTATTAAAAAATAAAGAGAATACCTAGCAGTTAGGTGGGCAATGTATACGTTCATTTTAAAGTTTTAAAAAATATAGTTTGTTTTAACAGTTAAAAGATCATAAAGAAATCTGCACTTGTTAGAAAGTAACATCACGCTTGTAATCCCTAAAGAGGTAAGTAGGGGAGTGTAATACACTTCTCCGTTTCACCAGGTGTATTTACATGCTACCATAAGATAGTTTAGAGATAATTTGGAGTTATTTTGGTTAGAGTTAATTTGGAGCTTCAGTAATATTGTCTAAGATGTGTGAAGTCTGCTAACGTACACTTGATCAGTATAGGAGAGACAGTAGGCCATAACTCACTCATTCCGTCCGATAGTGAGCTTACAAATATGTTGATAATTATTATTATATGTAACATAATTTGGACTAGAATAAACAATCTTTTTTATTTCTGTTACAACTCTACTACACTATCCAACATCCACGCAGACGAAGTCGCGGCCGTTTGCTAGTGGAATATATGTTTATTCCAATGTAGATAAGAAAATGTGAACAATTGCAATAACACCACACATCTGATAGAACTTTAAATTTTAAGTGAAAAGATATATAATCTTCATTATTATTAGCCTGCTGTCTATCTTGGACAAAGACCTCCTCTGAAGGGCTAAGTCCATAATTTCCATGCTGGCATGACATGGGAGTTGGAGAGCACAGATTTTCACCCTACCTACACTGCTGTAGGTGGCTAGGACATTTTACAGTGCCTAGAAAGGACACACCATACCACAATCTATCAATGACACACCATACCACAATCTATCAATATGCAAAGGGTTAAGTGCATTGTTTGCCAAGGTACTAGTGCTAGTTGGCATACTCCAATCGCTTTAGACAATATTGTGGAGATGTTTGAAATGTGCACATTTGATACTTAACTGCACAATGCATTTTTTTATCAGTAAGACACAGCAAGAATTGACCCCGAACCCCCGAGTAGAAGATTCAATTATTAATCACTTGGCTGTTACTGCTTTGTAATGAGAATATAACAATAAGACAGATTTTTAACCACAGCACTGCTATAGAATGGTGCAGAATTTTGAGCCATTTCCAACAAAAATCTCTTATGAAAAGGTCTGCTTTGTAAAACCAAAATCTTTATTTTTATATATTATCCAGTACTCGGGCAGAGCCATCAGGGCAATACAGGTGATGTTGTTATTTAACCCTTCTCCTTTTGAGAGGGGGTCTATCTTGAACAAGGAAATGTCCAAATGCTCAGTGTTGACTGTGGTTGTTGTATTACATACTAACCATATAGTATACAATAACCAGATTAGTGTTATAGATATATAACCATACAATAACCAGATTAGTGTTATAGATATATTGTACCCGACACTATTTGCAGGAGCGATCGTCAGCAGGTGCTGCAACCGCACTTGGCGTGGGCACAAGTGGCAGGTGCACTGTGGGGACAGCGCACGGACAGTTGTTGTCTTTCTGTGAACAAACTCTGAGATGGGTGTGTGATGCTAATGCCGATAGCGGGGCTGTCAGCTGTTTGGCATATAACCAAGATGGCAGCCGTCTTCTCGTCGGCTATGCCAGAGGCCTCGTGTATCAGTATGAGAGTATCAGAGGTGTTGTTCTCAGACGAATAACTTTAGGTGGAGAAACTTGGGGAACATTGCGTGTAGCGTGGGCCGGTACTTCTGGGCTCGCACTAGACACAGGCGGATCTGTTTGGCTGATGAAATTTTCAAGGCCTTTAGGAGTACGAGCGGCCCGAGTGTCGTGTCTCTTTTCTGGCGCTCGAGGAGAAGTGGTGGCTATGACTGCGCGCGATGCTAGAATACTAGCGCTCGCTACTCTGTCCAGAGTTATAATAGTAGCTGGCGGCAAAGCTGCCGGTGTCCGCCTCGATGGCCCCCCTGACACCCTGCCCGTCCTTGAATGGTGCGAAGTCGATAGCAACGTGCTGGTATGCGCTCGAGCTACGGTCATGCAGTGGCTTTCGGTGGCTGTGAACGGTTCCACGATTAACCTTCGACCGGTGCAACGCGTTGAACTAAAAACCACCCCGCTGTGGCTCGGGTGGCTCGGCGGCAGTCTCGCTATATTTGACTCTCAAGAAAACCTACGATTATGGGGCGAGGACTACGATAAACCATTGGATTTGTCTCAAGTAGAACCAATTTATTCTTCTGCCTTTTTCAAAGTAAGCATATTATATATCCTAATTATTATTATCGTATCCTCACGCCAGGTTGGTCACTCCTCACAGGGTGTACCTCTATTGTTAGAGATCAGATGGGCTTCTACATTCATCATTCTCTTCATACAGGTTTCGGACACCGTCAACCATTATTTGACCTATGGTAATAATAAGTGAAACTTGATCCACCTTAGCACCTGCATCCAAGTTACATAATTTTTATTTTTAGGGTCTGTGGACAGACGGAAGGGTGTCACAAGCGATGTGCAGAGCGGGCGAGGGGGCACTCGGTGGGGTGTGCGTAGCGGAAGGCGCGCTGTCTCTGCTGGGGCGGCGGGGCATCTTACGCGTCAGACCGAGAGATGTCATAGCGAGGGCGCAGGCTTTTATCGCTTCGGGTCGTCACTTGCAGGCCTTGCGTTTGTTATGTTCCACCCAGGGAAGCGAAGCGCAGAGCCTGGCGAATGAGTTTGTGACGTACCTCATCGACAGACCAAACGTGCTAAGCAACAAAAACGTAGCCATACAAACTATAAGATTGTGTTTGAAATATAATTTAAGGTAAAGTTAATTTGATTGTACATTTATAATATACTAAGTGAAACATATAATTCTACCACTTTATATAGCCAGAGAGCAAGTAGTGACTAAAATGTCAGTTTAATTTCAATTTCAGCGAAGAGCTATACTCGAGTTTGTGGGAGAGCTGCGCGAGCGAGCGCGCGTTCGTGGAGGCGCTGGGCGACGCGGCGGTGCGCGGCGAGCTGGGCGAGCGCCCGCCCTCGCCAGACTTCACCCAGGTATCTATCACAGTTACGAGCCGGGATTCGAAGAAATAAATTATGACGATTAAAAGTCGTCGGAATACAATCCATTACTTAACGCTTCGGACAAATTACACGTAATTCGCTCTGACACTTGTATCGCGTACGTATGTTAACTCGTTTTGTCGCAAACACGCCTTGCTTTTATATTTGGTTGGAATGCTTTTATATTTGGATGGAACCTTCTGGAATGCTCTCTAGTCTCGTTGCGTTCTAGACTATTCTACCAGGCGTATTTCCGCTACTCCACAGCAGAGGGCTCTGTTGCCCAAAGTTGTAGAAAATTCTATCCCACAAAAACAGTTTTACTGTAAAGAGTTGCGTCAAGTACACGTTCAACATCACTTACAACTATTGTAAATTTTACCTATTACAAAAAATATAAATTCCATATATTACAAAATAAAACAAATCACATGAAAAACCAAGTACTCGAAAAAAAATTGAATAATTATAATTTAGATACATATAGAAGTACTGAGGACTAGTAAATAGATAAATAGTTGAAGTGTAAAAACTCCCAATGATTAAATAGAGGCATTTAAAAAATGACTGAGGTTAGATCAACATATGAACCGGCAACAGAGACGAGGTCTGCTCGCGCTGACTCGTTTTACACACATGTTTGAACGAGTACGTGGTGCGCGACCCTCCCGTGTCTCATGAGAACTTAATTCGGCTTACTTGTATAGGACGAGTATTTCATTCTATTCATATAGACAACATGTATACTACTTTTTTTTTGTGCCCAGACAATTTGGAAAAAAGGCAACCCGTCCGTGCGGGAGGGTGGTGGTGAATACTCATAGCATTTCACTGCGGCCGGCCGCAGGGGGTATGTGGGACTCACAATAAAAAGAAAGCGACCTACGTGCCTACCCATTAAACACCACCATAAGGTTGGCTTTGACCTTTATGGTCCCGAAGCCCTTATACTACATATATACTAGTCCATCTCATAGATACTACAGCGTACAGTCGATAGCGTGATTCAGAATAGCCCTTACCAGCGCCATCTATTATTAGCGGCCGACAACATAGATCCAAAGAGGAACTAGTTCACCTCTAAACTCTGTTCGATTGTTCAACCAAGCATTTAATTCTTAACTGCACACTTTATATCGTCCATACATATTTCTACAAGTATAATATGACATTTATCATTAACACTTAAAATTCAATTTTATAAACATCGATTCTTTTGTCGTTTTACTTAATACGAAGGTTAATGTCATATTTTCCAAAAAAAATGTTATCGGACGTTATCGGTGCAATCATAGGAGCTGATCGAGAGGCTGGCGGAGTTCGAGCCGGAGCTGGTGGAGCGCGTGGTGGCGTCGCTGCCGCTCACGTCGCTGGACCCGCACCGCGCCAGCGTGTTCACGCGCCAGCGCGGCCTGTGGCGCGGCGTCGGCGCCATCGCCGCCGCCCTAGGTCCGCCGCCGTCATCCGACGGCACAGTAGTGCGCGAGTTCTGTGGTGCACCGCTATCACCTCCGCGATGGGCGGCGCGCTCAATAGACCCGTTAGACGTAGTCGTGCAGCGCGGGCGCGCGTGTCCGCAGACGGCTGCAGCGGCGGCATGCGCGAGCTGGTGGCGCACGTGCGCGCGGGCTGCGCGGGCGGCGGCGCGTGCACGTGCGCGGGCGGCGCGCTGCTGCTGGCGGCGGCGGACGCGCTGGCGGGCCGCGGCGCGGGCGGGCGCGCGCTGCCCGACCACGCGCGGCCCTCCGCGCGCCACGACGCGCTGCACGCGCTGCTCGACGAGGTTGCCCGCTCGCCGTATTATAACATACTCCTCTGTTCCGGTGCGGGGCCGTCACCGCTCCCGAACTCGAGTCGAAGCCGACATTCTCAGACGATGAGGTGCATTTAGGAGCACCCTCGGGTACCCCGGACCGGGCTCCAGCTACTGGCCAATCGCAGTGTAGCTCGGTTTACCTGTACCACACTAACGTGATGCAAAATGCTCAGCTCTGCGATCCCCGAGTCTCACGCCCATTTCATTGGTGGTAGAACCCTCTGTGGTTCGACTCCGGCAGCACCACCGCCACACCTATTTCTGCCTTATTTCTATTCTGCCTTTTTCGAGGCATTCCAGCTTAGTCCTCATGGATAAAGGCGCATCTGTGGACTTATCTAGGGTTGATTACAGATGTCTATAGGCGGCAGTAGTTACTTACCATCAGGTGGACTGCATGCCAGTCCTCTACTTCCTTATTATATATATATAACAAAAAAATGCCCGACATGGGCCATTCGGGCTAAACCACCCAAGTATGAGGATTTATGTCAGCTTATCTCGTTAAACTACTATTACTAAAATCCGACCGATTTCGGCCATGGCGACTGCTTTACCTCAGATTTCGTAGGTGTGCTCTCGTGTGGTTGATGTAGCCAATCTTCTCGCATATCTCGCATATCGCAGATGGACGGGATTTTAGCTCGTTGCGCTTGGTATCTAACTCGAAGCACCTCTGAACCTCAAAATCAGTGACAAATCAGCCTTTCGATGCGAGTTCCCCGCTCAGTCCGGTTGGCAGCCTGCTGTTCCCAGCTAGGAGTCTCTATAGAGCACTAATTCATATGCTTCTACACATCTTTAAATCTGAGGATTGTCCGCCATGATGCTTACGCTGGCCTTCTCCATTTCAAATACTTGAACTAAAATAGTTACGTAGGCCGATCTTGTTAAAATGATTTTGTCAATTAACATTGTTCAAAAAATTGTGTTGTCAAATGTTTCTTGAGTGTTATATATGAGTAAGAATGAAGCCGATTAGACTCACTCATATTTTTTCGGGGTTGCCACCCCATTCTTAGTCAGAAAAAATTGAATAACTCAATTGAAAGAGATCGACGTCCTCGTAATCGGTTAAAATTCCTTTGTTAACTTGTGAAAATAATTAAGATGTATTTGTATAAAAATAGATTAAGTCGTACGATAATCGAGTAAATTGACGGAAAATTACAATTAGATTGTGTGTAACGCCTTATTACTTACTAAGCCGAGTATCCACCAAAATGGCAGTACCGACGACTGCATTCGGCAGATTGTTACAGTACTAGGGATTATGTGAGGGATGAAAACGCGAACGCATAATTATAATAGGATGTTAAGATTCTTTAAAAATTCACCAAAATGCAATTCAGTCAGGTGGCAACAAGTGTCCCCTGCGCGTGCTGATACAGCACGACACGTCGGCCGCCGTGCGGCTGCTGGAGCAGAGCGCGCGCGAGCCGCCCTTCGCCGGCCCGCTGGGCAAGCAGAACCGGCTGCGGGTGGCGCGCGCGCTGCTCGCCTGCGCCGACCCCCTGCCGGTGAGCGGCAGCCGCCTGCGCGTCACGCGTCGCAAGGAGCGACACACAATCTGATCTGACGTATTTTCCGACCGTTTCAGGAAAGCGAAAGTAGGATAGAAATTCTAGAATTCATCAGCGGGCAGCTGTCGAGCGGCGCGCTGCCGCTGGACGAGGAGGTGGTGGACGGCGTGCAGCGGCTGGCGGCGCGCGACGCGGGCGAGCGCGCCGACCGCGCGTGGCTGGCGCTGCTGCTGCACCTGCGCGCGCGCGGCCGCGCGCTGGAGCCGCGCGGCGCCGCCGTGCCACGCGCGCGCGTGCAGTGGCGCCTGGCCGCGCTGCTCGAGCGCCACGACGACGCCGTGGGAGAGTTCTTTCGCATCGACGACCCCTCCACGGCAGACGTCGACGAATTTTTTGAGTACCTCCGTGCCAGGTTAGAAAGCGACGACGAGGAAACGAGGAATCGATTGATACCCCATCTCCCGGCGCTGGCCGAGCTCCGTCCGCGGGCGGCCGCGATTGTCGTCAACGATCTCTACGTCGATTCCATTTCGTCGATTCTGCGATCCTTAAAACCGAACGTGATTCTTGAATTTGGAGAAAGCCTGCTGGAAATGGAACGGTTGCGAGGGGACCCGGCGGCGACCTACTTTCGCCACCTTTGCACCGTGCGACCCTCCGATGTTAAAACATTTTTGCAAAAAAATAGTGGCGTCATCCGGCCGGAGGACGCCCTCGCAATCGTCAGGGAGAACGGTCCCGAGGAGGCGGAGCCGATCTGTCTCGAGGCCACCGGGGACTACGCGGGTGCGCTCGATTCGATCTTGCGGATTCTATCTTCAGAAAAGGATGAAGAAGAGAAAGGAAGACTAATTTCGGACGCGTGCGACCTGTGCGTGCGGGTCGGGCCCACCGTGCCGCCGGCCGCCGCCGCCGACATGTGGAAGAAGCTGCTCCGGAGCATCGGCGAGATTCCTTCCTCCCTCTTGTTCGAAGCGATCGCGTACCTGCCGGTGGAGGAACTGCTTCTGAAGAGTTGCAATTCGGCACAAGTGGCGCGCAGGGTCCTGGCGGGCGGCGCGGCCGGGCGGCGCGTGTGGCGCAGCGCGGCGCGCGTGTGCGAGCGCGAGGCGCACGAGGCGCTGGCGCGCGCGCTGAGCGCGGCGGGGCGCGGGCTGGCCGTGCGCGGCCCGTGCGCGCGCTGCGGCGCGGCGCTGGCGGCGCGCGGCGCGGTGCGCACGCTGCACTGCGCGCGCGCGCTGCACGCGGCGTGCGCGGCGCCGGCGTCGTGCGGCGTGTGCCTGCAGCGCGCGCCGCGCGACGCGGTGCCGCTGCCGAGCGTGCCGCCGCGCCGCGCGCCTCCGCCGCACGAGGACGCGCTGCGACTGGCCGCGCCGCCGCGCCCCGACCTCGAGGGGCTGGTTTGAAAACTGAATGAACATTCGTCCGGGTTGCTATTCCGTGTTGCGATTTTCTCACGCATATGTGTACGAAGATTGTCCAAATTACCTATTTATTATTCTATTTATTGTGTAGTCATCGGTTATATAAAAAGTGTATAATTCAATTTATTATGTATATTAGTTAATAAAATGTTGAATACGGTATGTGGAATATTTTATAATATTAGATAACTATTATTCTATTGTGATAGAATAATAGTACTTTTTATTTATTTTTCCATAAAATAAAAACTTGTCCCATGCTCTTCCAGAAGCCGCGAAACAAGCCTATATTTCGGCCACTCAGGTGGTGATCGGTAAATATCAAAATATTTATGGAACTTTTCAATGTTAAAAATCAATTATAAGGAACGAAAAAGATGACGGCCAAATAGTTCGATATCTTAAACAACGGCCAAGCAGTACTTCACTTGGGGCCCACATCTTCAACATCATAAAGCTCCGGTTCAGACCCACGCGGGGTCGCGGCAGCTCTGCGGCACGCCGCCCGGGCGCTCCGAGTGCTCCGATGCCCTCGTCGCCATGTTAGCATCGCCGTGCACGCCGAGGGGCTCCTGGCAGTTCTCGGCTTCCCTCCGCGCACACGCAAACTGGTGATTGGGTTGCCTTCGGAGGTGTTCGAGGAGCGCTGCGACATGAGGTTCTTCAATGATGGCTTTATAAAGTTCCTTCGAAGCAGGCGACACATCGGCAACCCCGCTGATGTTGCAGGCGGCCGTTAGCGACGGGACCTGCCCTCGTTGACGGTTATCGTGGAGCGTCGCCGCCGCGCCCCGCAGTGGACAGAACGTAAAAGGGGGTTGCAACTATAAATACAACCGAAAAGATTCAAATAAATTTATTATGGTAGAACTTACAATCTAAAATAATTTTCTTATCTCGAGCGACACTAAAAGAATAATAGAATTTTGAAAACTACATACTACTACCTAGAACATTTTAGCCTAAGATTTACATTTAAAAAACCTATATCGAACATCTGCTGTGTGCGGCATCACTAGCGAGCGTCCAAGCACTGCGTAACGCATGTTCTGAATACTCTTGCCCGTCCCCTTCCCGCCCCCTATGTAACGCGACGTAACACTTTTCTGTACCCAGCCTAAACGTTACGTAAAACTCGAATAACCATTTTTATCGAAAAGTAGTCACAAATAAGTAAAGTACCAGTAAGTCCCTAAAATACCTTTGTTTGAGGTAATAATAAATGAACAAGAGACTTCTAACGCGCAATGTAACGAATCGTAACGTTTCACAAGACCCTCCTGCTCCAAATTGCGTTACGTCAGATATACTTGAACGCTCCCTTACTTCAAAGATCAGCTCTCAGAAATAAACGTGGCGTGTGCCCAAAATATAGCTTTATAAAAAAAATTGTTATTTAACACCAGAGGTTAACAACATTTAACGACCGGAGCAATGGAAGTAAAATTTCCTCCCTATACTTTAAAAAATTACGATCTACAAACACTCAAAGTCAGAACCTCGCATGAGAACACAACACCGCACATATCTTATGTACCACAAACATACCATTTAATAGATGTACATATATTATAAACAAAATTTATCTCTTTTCACATAGATTATAAAATAATAAACGAATCAGATATACAAGTCCATGTACCCGTTCATATGTTACACAAAC
The DNA here is from genome assembly GCA_018245875.1 of Mysoria ambigua. Taxonomy (NCBI): domain Eukaryota; kingdom Metazoa; phylum Arthropoda; class Insecta; order Lepidoptera; family Hesperiidae; genus Mysoria; species Mysoria ambigua. The sequence goes on along the minus strand of DWEI01000166.1, from coordinate 14,460 downwards.
ATCGACCGTTTTCAGGTCACGTTTCTCGTTCGATACATGCGGTGGCGGACGAGAGCGACGCCGAGTGGCTCGTGGTGCGCACCTGTGACGATACAGACCGCAGCGGTGGCGGCGACCAATGATACCACTACACTAGGTATAGAGAAAAATGACGATAATTTACAGGTAGCACTGGCACACGAGTGGCCGCGATCGACATTGATTGTACAATGGACTGGTGGACAACGAATGATCGTCGCTGCCCAGCGGGCGGCGCGGCGCCGGCCGTCGCCCCAGCGGCGCGCGGAGCGGGCGGCGCCGGCGTAGGCGCGCGCGCCGCGTCGACATGGATTGTTTCATCTATTTAAACATGTCTTACAATTTAAAGAACAAACATTTATTTGTAAATTATTTAAGGCCGAGCAAACTAATTTGCATTCTTATCACCTTGTTTACGCTTATTCTGTTCGTACAATGCTTTATACACCAACTTTGCTTATACAATGCTAGTTACAATTAAGCACCGAATGCGACGCGACAAACACGCTAGAACACAAGAAATTAGGTGTAAATAGCGTAACATCACGCCAGTAATGCCCCTAACAGTAGACAGGAGAGTGCAGTGGACTCAGTTGGTGAGTCTACTGCCACACCACGGGCACGCAAGCCGCTGGCCTCCATTCTATACGAAACGTCTTTACACTCCGCCTCCAAGCCGCGCTGCCAAATCAGAATCACCGTTACTGACTTATTTAAATAATTCCGTCATGGAGAAGCAATGCAAGTATTTAGAATTCTTATTTGACAATTCTTTTACATCGATACACAATTTACATAAAGTTATTGCTCACTTTCGCTAATATAAGACACCACTAATTTTTGCCAGGGGCTTGGCTCTCGCAGAAGTCCATATTACAATATGTTCAAGTAAATTATAATTTGTTAACTTCCCTCCTCAATAGGCGGTCTCAGGCGGTACTATACAGTCCGCCAAATGCCACAGTCCGCCATCGCCTTGCAACCCGTTAGTCGGGGCCATCGTGCGTACAAATAAACAAAACAAGTATGTCCCAAGACGCGCGCCGGCCGCGCCCCGGCTCTGATCGAAATGTAATTAATATGCAGTATTGAAATTGCACAAGTAAATATTTGTGTTGTGTTACATACAAATAAAACCAGCACCATTAGCCAGTAAGTTTTGACAACAAATTAGCTGAAAATTCAAATATGCCACAACACATGTCACACCATATGTTATATAAAAGTATATATGAAATGTAAAATGCCAGAGACGAATGTGACCGTCAGCAACGTTACGACTCTCGATCCTCGCCGCCCGCGAGGTCTGGCGGTTCTACTCGGCATTGTCGTAGCGAACTCTGCAACAAGTGTAACACATTGCTTAATGAAGAACAGTGTTTAATTACTAACATAATGATAACGGCTGTTCACCTTTGACGCTGACCCCGCCGCTTGCTGAGACGCCTGCCGGACGACGGGTCCTGTAGGGTGAACCTGTTCGTGGTCTCGGGGGCGACTCTCAAGTTGCGGTATCCACTCGATCGCGCCACGGACACCTGAACATAAAGGTTTATTAAGAATTAATATAAAGATTTATTAAGAAAGATCAATTACAAAACATCACATGATACCTTCTCCATGAATTTCTTAATAAGTTCAGGGCAGTTGAGATTAGTTTCTGGTTCCCATGAATCATATTTGTTAGACCAGCCCTTCCAGTGAATGTAGAATTCTCTTTCACCATTCTTCTTATGGTGAACTTCTAAAATACGTTCAACCTACAATATATACTAATTATTAATAAGACCAAAAATAACAAATTTATGGCACCTGATAGGCACTTAAGAGTCATAACATGGCATTTCATAGTCAATATTAACACTGGTTCTCATATTGTTGACAAGTTCAGTAGCATATCCACTAACTAAATTAAAATATCATTCATACATTAATTTATTATAAGTATTCTGATTCTGCAATAGTAAAATATTGTGTGTTTATAAATTGTGTATCATACTTCAATATAGCTTTTTCTAAATTCTTAATTTATGCCAAATATTCTAAATTTAAGTGCTACCTCATACTCAGCATTTTCACCTTCATTTTCATTATCTGTATTTTTGGCACGCTTTGCACTGCCTTTGCTCTTTGGTAAAGATTTTCTTTTTTTATTCACTTGTTTCGAAGGAGTGTCACTCCCTTTACCCTTAGGACTTTCTTTCTGAAAATGTAGAAATAACTGAATACTACAAAAGAAACAAGTTAATCTCAGTGGACTTATTCTCAGTATAAATGCATAACCATAACCCTCCTAGCCCCTTCTGGAAGACCTATCTCCTAAACTGCAGTAAGCTGATGATAATGCATTAGTTATTTATTCTAGGCGACAATACCTTTTTGAAAGGCACAAAATTTAGAATATTAATAACTTGAAAATATATATCACAGACAAGGGAGTTGGTTAACTAAAAATTATTTTTTCATTTATTAACAATACAGTGCCACAGAGTCATATTTTTAAATTGATAAAATTTCATTAAGAACCTTACACATAAAAACATTATATATCAATAAAAATAATTAAATTCCTTTATGTATATTACATGACTGGAACTTTTAATAATAACAAATTGTGCTGTAACCTAGGAATATAATTAAAGCCACAATTAATAATAAGTCATATTAACTCATAGTCATTATATTACCTTTATACTGATCTCACCTGGCTTTCTTTGAACTTGTTAATCAAGTCAGGGCAAGAAAGTGTACTTTCTGGCTCCCAGGTGTCACTGTCTGCAGAGAATCCCTTCCATCTTATTAAATATAGAACCTTTCCTTTAATCCTTTTTGAATCAATTACTTTTTCCACCTAGTAAGATCAAAATATTAATTAAATCGCAATTTTTCCGTTCAGATTTGAAAAAAAGTGGAATAAAAACCAAATCTTATATAAATAATGAAGTGTTAATTGTAAAAATATTAGTAAAATAATATATTTGTTACAAATTTTCTGATACATGATCTCCAATTCTATAAATAAAATGTGTCAGACGCAAACCTCATATTCTTCTTCAAGAGATTCCTTTTTTTGTGCTTTCTCGGCTTTCCTCTTTTTGCCTTTAACTTTCCCTTTAGTTGTTTTAGGCGTGTTTTGAGAAGCTTCAGATTCGCCATCAGTTTTATCAGCAGAAGCATCAACTGGATCTTTATCTTCTGTCAAAAGTTCAGATTCTTGTTGATCTTGTTCGTCATTAGCCACTGATGCTGATCCGTTTGTTGACGATATAACATCATCGTCCGCCCGATTTTTAGATATCTTACGCATCTTAACTTTGACAAAACTCACAATAATATACGCAATAAATTGTTGTTACCAAAACACTGTATTTAACAGATACGTAATTAGGAAACTATAACCAAATACCCCCACACAAACGCAAATGGAGGGAAAAGGATAAAGCAATAGACAAAATAATGCTTACACCGAACAGACCACTGATTTCTGTATGTGGATAGATGATATTTATATCTATGCGTACGGCGTCAAACAAAAACAACGATTCTTTATTATTTATGGTCTATTTTTTTAACTTTTGATATATCCCGTGTTACGGTAAGGCCGTCACAATTATAGCAAAAAAATAACACAAAAAAATAGTACACAAATATTTGAAATTATTTGTAAAGATTATGCCATACAGTATCAAATGACGTAACTTAACGCCTGTAATCCTCGAACAGGTAGGCAAAGGAATGCAGAACACTCCCACGATTCACTAGTTACATTTACGTCCCACTATGGAATTGGTGGTGAGCCTATTGCCATGCATCGGAGACATATCCAAACTCCGAACCACTACTATAAATTCTAAATTAGAATATTTTATAGTGTTCGACCCGGGAATCGAACCCGAGACCTCCCGATCGGCAGTCGCATTTGCAACCAATACGACAAACGAGGCAGTCAAATAAAATATCAAATGTTTAGTGAAAATATAATTTGTTATGGGTAAGGCCGCCAGAATTTGTATTTTTGTCTAACTCCAAAAATGCATGGAAAGTTTATTGGCTTAAAATGTGGTTTACTCTCTTAGAGTTAACGACTTTAAAACATAATTAATACATAATAATAACATCTTCTTTCTTGACTTTAAAACATAATAATAACATCTTCTTTCTACATTTCAGAACAAAAGTGTTTTGTAAATACTGCAGATCGTTGTACGATTGTCATCTATTTTTATTCACGTTATCATCCATTTTTGCGCGTTTTCAAAAATGATTTTCTTCTATGTTTACATAAATTTGATATCCTAGAGTTCGGTGATTTATTTTTAACCTGAAAGTGGTAAAATTTTTGTGAAACCTAATGGTAGTAGATAGCCTACCTAAAACAAACGCCTTTAGATCGCTCTTTTCTTCAAAAACAATGCATAATTTATATGCTATAGACCTCAGAAACGTAAAAACAATACTGGAAATATTTCTTAAAAATATTTCAATACACACCAATCTTTTCGAATGATTATTCAGAACTGATTTTACCAAATCATTTAGGCTTCGTTAACAAAATATAAAATAGGCTTGTCGGATTACAGGGGCCGCCGGATTGGACAGTGGTTGGATTATCAGGGCTCCACTGTAATTGATAATTTTGACGACATTACGGCTCTCATATATAATATGGAATAGAAGATGCGCCTTTTATCATACACCAGGCACAAATCTATACTCTGATCTACTACTAGAAATTCTATACATACATATATCATATCTTCACGCTAGGTCCCTCACGGGGTAGGCAGAGTACACAGAGTGCCAAATATCTCTACTATCCTTACAGACCTGCGGCTGCTCCTCCAAATTTATAACTTTTTTCATACATTCACGCCGGTTTCAGAGATTTGTGACTCCCCCATCAGCCAATATTTCGGCCCATTTCCTCAAGATATATTAGTCTTGGCCTCCATCGGCACCTGCGTCCCTCAACATTCGCATTACTAGAAATTAATTAGAAAAATATATTCGACCTGTGATATGAACCTAAGATACCTCAATCAACAGTCACGACAATTTGAATGGATGCACCATTCAAACAACGAGATAATTTAAAGATACAAAAAAACGAATATATAGGATTAAACGTTGATAAATCTTAGGCTTTACTCTAATTATTTAAAACTCTAAAACGATAAGTACAAAATTGTCTGTCACTTGTTAGCTGTCAAAAAGTTATTAAAAGTGAAAGCTTGGGTTAAGAGACATTAAATGAATATATTTGCAAAACATGACAAGCAGAGCTAATTTTAAACCTTCTCGAATGAATTATAAATTCCAAGATGAACCACCTGAATCTAGAGGCACCAAGCCGACTCGGGAAGAAGCTACTATACTGGAAATACTCGTCTTAATGATTGTGCACATTTGTAAGAAAGTACTATTCTATGACACGAATTTAAAAATAGCTGTTTATTTAGGAGCTCTGTTCTTACTTTCGCTTGTAGCTGATGTCCTCACATTTCCAAAGTCATATTTTTCAAGAAGCGACAACATATTTAACCAATATTTTGTGAAGATAGGGTGGTTTTGGACCTTATTTCTTACAGTACCATACGTTTTGCTAACTTCGTACACGACCTGCTGCGGCAAGAGGAAGCTTATCGTCACAGCCCATCTGTCGCGGTTATTTATTGCTACCATATTTTGGTACTTTTGGACAACACTTTTCAATGTAATCGAAATGAAATATGGAAGGTGTAATTCTAAAATGTTTGAGGATAAAATATCCTGTCTAAAAAATGGCCATTTCTGGAATGGATTCGACATATCTGGGCACAGTTTTATATTAATATACTCTAGCTTAATTATGATAGAAGAAGCCAAGGCCATAAATGGTTGGGAAGGAATTAAAGATTACATTAGAGATGAAAAATTCGCGAGAAGCCTGAATGACAAGTCCGTGAGAATAAATCCATTGAAAAATATTAACACAGAGGAATTAGATATACTTAAAATGTCATATGAAAAATTCACACCATATGTTAGAGGATTTTTGATTGCCATAGCGATGCTCCAACTGTTGTGGGATGTGATGTTAGTCTCCACAATCATATACTATCACATTATGGTTGAGAAGTTTATAAGCGGAATCGTGGCCATACTCACTTGGTTCATCACTTATAGAGTATGGTACACTATCCCGAGCCTGTTACCCAACTTACCAGGGCAGGGCATATTTAAGTACAGTGGTGACAAGCCCACGGCCACTAACTCCCCGAGGAAGAAATCAAGTGTGAGCAATGGGAGACATTTCATGGGGATGCCTATAGGCAAAAACCAAGAGAGTGCAGACACCACATCAGAGAACACAAGATAAAGGAGGCTGGTCATGTTTATTTTATGGGTGCTGTGTGTTATTTATTGTTTACAGTGGGGTTGCGTTTGGAGCTGGGTTAATGGTGGAATAGGTAGCGTGTAAGAAACTTGTGTTTATACCTTTGCTCATTGTTTACTAACAATATGTTTGTATTTATTTGTACAAAATTGGCATAAATATATTTAATAAGTTGTACTATTGTCTTTATGTTCACAGATCAATATCATTTCATATAAAAAATTAATTTGCGCTTACATTACTTTATTATATTTAAGTGAAGACAATTTCAAAAATGACTTCAATATTCATAACATTTTAATATGGATTAATTTCCGAAGGACAAATAAAGAAGGACAAGGAGTGTTTTGACATTTGGACAAATTAAATAAAAAAATCATACACATTTAGGCATTTTAATAAATAATTAGTATATCATTCTTTATAGTTACAAATATATTCACAGCTCTGTACTAAAAACTAAGTCACAAGCATTTTAACCTATCATCACAATATTTATTCAAAGTTTATTGTTTTTAAATTGTATCAAAATACATTGTAAAATTTGTAGTATACATTACATGTTTGTGACAGAAGGATACATGTATATTCCATTATTAAAAATAATCTATTACATTTTTAGAAACAGCAATAAACAACTTACAATAATACTGAATGTCACCTGAAAATATTCCTACATCTATAATAAAACATATATTACATAAATGTGAGTATATACAAGATAAAATACAATCCAAGCAGCTGCCTCACCTTACCTGCGGGTAATTTAGAGTTTGATCTTTAAAAGAATATTCACAACTAAAATAATCTGAGCATTCACTTTACGATCGTCATTAATCTCGTTTCCTCGGCTATATTACAAGCCTTGGGAAGTTTTATCAAATAAACATGACATGTAATTCTATCTTGAAAACATATTTGATAAATGATATGAATCGTGCATTTTTATGATTTTTATTTCAGAACAAGATCTTATTGGAAGATGTATTTTGGTGTCTGCCATTGAAACGATTAAAGTAGTAACTTTTTGAAAACATATGCAAATGCAATCACAAAACCAATGGATACCGCCCCGGCGGCACCCACATAGGCTGCCGGCTGGGAGGTGACAATCATTTTTATGTGAACTGGGAGATTAGGTATAGTCTTTTTAAATGATTCCCGCTGCTTCACACGGTTGAAGTAGTTCTCAATATTTGGCCGCTTTCCATCAGCCCAAAATCGTTGCTCAAATCCAAGTTCCCACAGCCGTTGTAGCAGAACAGCCAAATTAACATCGGCAATCGTGAAGTTTTCGCAACATAACCAGTTTTCTGGAAAGCATTGAAATTACAAATAGGGATTTTGAAAGAAATTTTCAAATAAAGAACAAAGTTGAAATAATAAAATTCAACAACTTGGTCATTTAATTCATGTGCCAAAACTTATGATGATTAAAAATATGACAGTACATTATTGCATATTTACACTTTTCTTTATTATTGCATATTTACGTCTTTTCACATCTGATGATGTCATAGTTACATTACATGTGTACAGAAGAAATATGTTCAGTGCATACATACCCTCTTGTTGTAACTTTAAATGCCCTTCTATTTGAGACAATACTTCATCAACAATGTTCAAAACTTTCAAATACTCCTCTTCGTTTGTTAAAATCTCATGTTTTCTGTCTTGTATCTCGGCTTTGTATAACAGAATGCCTTTAGCTTTAGGGTTCTCTTCAGCTAAACGTCTTAAATTTTTGGAGCTTAACAAATCACCATCTGAAATAAAATTAATGAATTTACTATATTGAATTTTTATTATATTCAGATTTGTCTTTATCATATACATACTTTTAAGAACCTCTCTCACAGGCAATATAAACGGCAACTTGGGACTTCCGCATAGGTGAGAATGGAAGAATGACCCCACAGTGATTACACCGGCTGGTATAGCTTCAATGAGCTCTCGAAATCGATTTATATTTGCCAGGACCTTTGTATCCTTGGTAACATTGATCAGTGGGGGCGAGTCTAAAATTATAATCATGATGTTATTATTTGTACAACCTATCACTCATATGATGATTTAAAACAGTAATAAAAACCTTGTTCTAAATATAACTCTAAATAATCCAATATTCTTGTAGAATCTGGAATAATTTCATTATTTACTTTGAGAACTGGAATTTCTCCTCGAGGATTTATTTCTAAAAACCAAGAGGAATATTGTTCTCCTTTAGTAATGTCTACTAATAGCGGTTCGAAGTTGATATTTTTTTCATAAAGTGCCATTAACACCTGTAATAAAAGAATCACATGATAAGATTTGAGATTACATTTGAATGAATGCGGTACTAGCGAATTTTTAATATATTTATACAAATATTAAAATAATACATACCTTTTGTGAATAAAAGCTATAGTAATTACAATAAAGAAAAATGTTTGTTTTAGGACCATTACATGTTTTAGTATTTAAATTGGACATTTGTATATTTTCTAGGTACTTTTGTACATAATGCATTGTTGTTGGATGTCACTGAAATTAATTCACAAACACTTTCCAACCGAAATCTACCAATTTTAATTATATTTGAATTCTACAAAGTTTGAAAACCGAACTCGGTAACTTTTTAATTTTATCGCCAAGTTCATAAATTCACAATACATAACAAATGCTACCAACATTACGAAATTAAAATCAGGTGACATTATAGGGACGTACGAACTATGTTTATGGCGGTTGCTATGGTATTATATTATCATCCAATAGATTTATTTTTTGTAACATTTATTACCTAATTGTTATTTAATGGTGAATTTTAAACTATAATATATATATTTTAAATATAAAAAAGTGCAAAGGTATATAAAGCAGAAAAGGTATATAAAGGCGTATTAAACAAAATTTGTGTTGAAACAATGGAAATATATTTTTTTATTCATTACATTCTGACATTATTCCATGTTAAATTATTTACTAAAAAAACATATATAAATCTCGAAATAGGCATAGCCCATGCATTTTTATTTTATTATATTCAGGATCATAAAAATTACAACATTTTGAACAATAGCTAAAAACCATAAACTAAGCCGAACATATTTTGGTACAACACTATCAGACGCGACCAAGAACAAGAGTCGAATATTGAATTTGGTTGCACTAATGATAGTGTGTTATGGTAGTTTTTATTTTCGTTTATATTTCCTAACATTGGTATTTCAAGCAAATAACTTGAATTAATCGAATATATTCATGTTATTATAAAGTTTATAACCCCTTTATTATTACTTTTACCAGTACATACCTATTCGGTAATGTTATGTTAACAAGTAACTAATCAAGTGTTTTAAAAATGGAGGTCTCCGGTAACACTGACGCCGTTAATCTTGGGGTTGGTGAAGCAGAGGCCGAAATCGGAGAAGAGCTGAAGCAGTTGGAGGAAATAAAAGATTTCGACACCAGAAGTGAAGTGTCTAGTTCATCGTCTAGTGACTCTAGTACACCTAGTATTAGTTCCGTTAGTACCAAGTCAAAGGATAAGCGATCTGCCCGTAAACGCAACAAGTCCGGCAGTCCGGACAGTCAGTCTCCCGTGCTAAACAAACGACGATGTATTTCTCCTTCTGGTAATAAGATTAAAACTTACGATTACTTAACTAAGCTAAATTATCTGTTCAGGGATACCAGATTTTTTTTAATTAAATCCAATAACGCAGAAAATATAACTTTATCGAAGGCCAAAGGAGTTTGGAGTACTCTTCCGCAGAATGAGGCTAATTTGAATCAAGCATACCGCGAGTCCAGAAATGTTCTATTGATATTTTCGGTGAAGGAAAGTGGGAAGTTTGCTGGTTTCGCGCGACTAGGGGGCGAGTCTCGACGGGATGTACCCCCTGTGTCCTGGGTACTACCGCCAGGTCTATCTGCCAAAGTATTAGATGGAGTGTTCAAAGTTGACTGGATTTGTAGAAAAGAGCTACCATTCAGTAACACACTGCACCTTTACAATCCGTGGAATGAAGGGAAACCAGTAAAAATAGGTAGAGATGGTCAAGAGATAGAACCAAAAGTGGCAGAAGAATTGTGTAGATTGTTTCCTGAAGATGAAGGTATAGAATTGACTCCAATATTAAGAAAATCAAAGGAAGCTTCTAAGAAAAGTTACATGAAAAGTGGTGGCAGTTATAGAACTTACAGGGCTCCTTTGTCCTCCAGAGGTTCAAACTTCAGGAACCGCATGAGTGGCTCTTCTAGAAGTAGAAGAAAACCTTTTATACCACCCAGAAATCGCTCATACAAAAGAAGGTCTCCATCTCCTTATGTAAGAGATAGAGTGTCTAATTGGTTTGGGCGTGCTCGAGAAAGCTATGTAAACAGTGGCTCTGCAGCTGCTGAGGCCTATGTGGCAGAATATATGCGCACAATGCACCATCAACTGCCACCATTGCCATACGTAGCTCCACCAGGATTCAATACTGCAATCCCTACATACGACGGCTTGCCACCACCTCCGCCACCACCACCTCGCTACTATGATCTATCCGACTACTCCCGCTCGATGCTTGTCTACGACAAGAGAGCTTACGAGCGTTCAGTGGACGAGTTTTTGTGGCGCACCACCGACCGCTCCAGTGGCCGCAGCCGCGACCGCGACATGCACCGGTCTTACCGTGACCGACGTTGATCAAAAATTTTCCACCGATGTATTGTTTCCTAATTCCAAATAAAAAATTGTGTTTGAACTTTGAACTTTATTGAATTGCAAATCTGTATAAGTGTTGTGATAAACTGTAAAAATTGAACTGTTTATATTAAATAATGGACATTTTCTGAAAATAATTGCAACAGTTTGATTTTTTGATGGGACCATTTGAAATCAAGTTAAAGTGATTTTCTATATTGATAGGACGAAGATAGAAGTGGCATTTTTTTTTACAGGACATTATATAAACACTGTGGCAAATTGCTGATGGCAACTGCCATTTTCATTGAAACTGTACTGAACATGCCAAAAAGTTGGAAAGTTATGTTTATATTTGAGAAAATATGCTGCTGTTGACATAACAGTATTAGTTACTGTGATACATGTAGTGTGTTATACAAATAATGTATAATTCTAATCATTTACAACAATTGCTCTCAATTTTTGTAGGTCTTATATGTAAGATATTGTTATGTTTAACTTGTGAAAATGGTAGGGTTGCCAATATCTGTGATATATTGCTATAATTTAATCATAAATAAAAAGTAAGAACATTTTTCACCAAAGATAAATCAGTTTATAAACAGTTTAGATATTGTTATTTATGTGATGATCAATTGTTTTTAAGTGTCTTTCTCTTGTACTTATTATTATTATTACGTATTATTGATACAGAGGTGGTCCTACTCATGTTGGGCCTATCATTTATTTTAACATTGCTATTTTTTATACAATGCAATGTCTCTATCTATTGTCACATTTATAATTGGAATTCAAATGCCAATGTTTTTTCCTTTTCTGAAAATCATTGCATTGCCATCCATAGACATTGCAATCATCCACAAACAACAATAGGGATAGGAACATTTGTTGTCAGTTATTTGTGTTGTGGAGGGAAGACTGACTTGGCAAGCATGTTGTAACTTGGAAACACTCCAGCTAGGTGGAGTGGAGATGTACACAAAGTGATTATTGTTGATTGGTAAGGTCTGTATTATAATTAGTATTAGTTCCTTATGGGATTACTTTTTGAAAACGGGTTGGTAGGAATAGGGTTTTTAGTATACATTCCTCCAGTTTTTAGAAGTTAGTATTTGACACATACTAACTTAGTTACATGTGTATTGAAGTTTCAGGTCTGCGATGATTGCCTCAAGTTACTAATTCAATAATTGCTGCCTACAAGCCAATAATTGCTTCGTCACCGAATCCGGTGTAGCACTGGTACCACTCGACAAATCATATATATTTTCAGCTACCTTGTTTTTGTCCGGGGGTTTAAACAATATGCGGCAAATGAGGGATTTTACTACATTAAAGTTATCTTTTGTTCTTCCTCTGCAATCATAAGAGGGGCCCGGGATCTCCAGTGAAACTGGTATCCTTCGAGCGCGACACTCCTACAGACTCAATTCGGGTAGACCATACCTCATTCCAAGCACCTTGATGGGTAGACAGAGAAGTGTAGTACTCTCCTACTATTCGCTATTTATACATTCCAACATGGAATAGATGGTGGACTTGTTGCCATGCACTGGGCATAAATACTGACTCTGTGTTCCTTATGGGTATTTCCTGTTAAAAATATTATATAATTAGTAACTTCTAACAATTCGACGTAGACGGCCTATTTTCTACTATGTGACATCATCGATTTGGTTACTATTGCTTTGCAAAATATCTTTTAATTTAGTAATATAAGACTACTACGTAAGAAAACTGCCTTGTCGGTCATGTTGGTTGCAAGCGACACTGCCGATCAAATCCCGGTTCTGGTACTACTATATTTTTCTATTTAGTTTTTTAGGAGCGGCTCGGAGTCTGGATATGCGCCCGATATATGGAATTAGGCTCACCAACTGTGCCAAAGTGTTCTTCGTCGTCGAATCGATAGCTGATCGTGAGTGATCAGCCAAATCAGATTGGTCGCAATGTGCAGGGTGCGCCGGGCAGCGTATGTTGGTACCGGATCAGACATAGTCGCCGCTGGTGGACGCTCCTCTCATGAACCCTTATTCCAAAGTAGGACGTAAAGGTAACGGGCGAAACGTGGGAATGTTCTGCATACATCAGCCCAGTGATCTTTTCGGTTAGGTTAATATTTGAAATCTATCTGTTATTAACCCCCTTTAAAAAGGTTTAACAGTTTAAAAGGGTTACTGAATAATTCTGTTATTTCATCAATCGATTAACCTAAATAACAGAATGAAATATGTTAACGGAAGGAACAATATGTTACGACACTCCAATCGGGAAACCTTCAGTAAATTAAAAAGGGTTTGTACATTTACGGTTCAAAATTGCGCGTATGCAAGTATACATAATAACAACTAATTAGTCGTAAATTAATTCTTAAAAATCAAAATTAAGGAAGAAATTACAATAAGCCTGTAGCGGCCAGCTGTTTTAGTTTGTAGATAACAGTGTGAGCGGGCGACAAAACATGGCCTGCAACGGTCGTATGTCATAAGTGTTATTCGTTTAGCATATAATAGTGGAGCGATGTGATCATAGCAATGTGCTGGGAAGTTAAAATAGTATCTCGTTATCTGGTTTCGAAAACATATTTTAACTGTTTACGGACAGTGCCTTAGACCTACCAGCATTCGAATACGCAATTGTTACACTGAATTTCATAAATCACCCAATACATAATGATCTCATATAGGGCTTCTAGCTTTTGGAACTTAATTGCATGTTGTTATTTTCGGCAAGCATGGCAATGTCGTATCGTTCTCCTGTATTCATCTCTACTAAACGAATAACTTCTATTTATCGTGGGGAAATCCACCATGGATACCACTGCGCCACGGGGAGACAGATGGTTATGCCGGATTGCTACCGCTAAACTTTCACGGTGTGCCTTCTACAGCTTTGGGTGGCCTTTTGGTGGGCCTCGCAGGCTCTAATGAGGCCGTAGTATGGGTGTCCCGTTGCACACACAAGTGTCGTGGCCTCGACAGGCCGTGATCTGCCGCAACATGGTGAGCCGGGCGTCTGTCGCCCGGGTGCTAGTTACCAGACGCGTGCGCCCGACCTGTCTGTGGCGGATCAAGTGCGGCTGTCCAGTCTCCGCCCTCGACCGCTCTGCCGCCATAACGAACTAACAACTAAGCCTTAAACGTAAAATAGTGCTTCGTCCGCCACCAAGTGTAGCGACATCGATAGATTCGTTTCATGAAATTTCGTCGAAAACTATTTTTTCTTTTCATCCATGTTGATCTGCCTTCTTGCGTGTTGGTTGCAGGTGCGACTGCCGATCGAGAGGTCCCGGGTTCGATTCCCGTGTCGAACACTACAAAATTTACTAATTTAGATTTTCTAGTAGTGGTTCGGAGTCTGGATATGTGCCCGATGCATGGCAATAGGC